>APFE030896766.1:259484-399869 GCA_000404065.3 Pinus taeda | reverse complement strand
GTTTATTTCCATTTCTGTTTGTAAGCATATTTCAGTATTTTACATTAATGAAATGAAGTATTATTTCCACTACATCTCTGTGTTTATGGTTATCTCTATAATTTGTTGCATTCCTATTTAAATCTGGATCATCACAATAAATAATTAAACATGATAACTTGATGGATAGACAAAAATTATAGATTTTCAAGATACTTGAAGTGAGGATGTAGCTTTGGCCTTGCCATCAATGATGACGTTGAGATAATTGTGGAAGTTTGAGAAATCACCATTAAGTCAAAGGTCCACATGTAATCTCTACAATGAGATTTTTAGGGTTTATTTGATAGTAAGAAAGGTGAGACATTGTGGGACCAAATATGAAAGACACATAAAACATCATTTGTTTGTTGTTTTGCTAAGACAATTTATTGTTGTGTGTGAGAGAAAGTAGGGAGAGCAACCCATTATTGCACTTTACAATTTATTGTTATGTGTTGGAGAATAAAACACATATAATGTATGACACAAATGAGTGGCAATAATGGAAGCTTTCCTATGGTGAATGGGAAGGGAGTCATCCAATTACATATTGACATGTAAGAGGTAACATGTGATCTATATATAGATGTAGGAGTTCACTTATTTAATACTCGTGCAAATGGATATCAAGCATTGTCAACAAAACTTACATAATAGAAAAATGAAAAAGACGACCATTAATAAGCACCCCACAATTAATGCATTATCAGATATACAACGTCATATATACCATTGACTCCATTCTTCAAAAATAAAATAGATCTGAGTACCAACCTTTAGAACCAGACGTTACTGGCTCCGATACCAATTTCTAGCAGGGGCTCCTGTCACGAGCTTGCTCTTTCTCTGTGTCTCTCAGTATTTCTCTGATAACCAACTCCTGGTGAACCAGTGGTGAACCTACTAAGATCTTTCACGTTCTGACGACCTTCACAACGGCATCTACGCCTTAAACGGTCTTGACGTCCCTTCGATCTTTTGGCGAACTTCCTGCGAACTTCGGACGAAAGCACAGAGAAAACTTCTACCACAACGGACTCGTAGATTTGCACAATGGTACTCAATGACAAAATAGCATACTCATCTTATTTCAGAATGGAGAAAATCTTACTGAATGCTCACAGAGCTTTTACAGAGATTGATTCTATCCAGAAACAGACTAATCTCGCTTTTACCAGACTTTTCACAGCTCAATCATAAGCAAGTTACTACCGGATGCTTCTGGCGAGGTATAGGCTCTGTCTTTGAATCAGACTTAACACCCAAAACTTGACTCTTCTAATGGTTCGGCCACTTTAGGTTCTTACCAGTGCCGAGCACACTGATACGCAGGCTTCTCGAACCGACTAAGGACTTTGAGTGATTACTCGTGTTGCAAGCAGATCGGACTGAATGTCCGCAGATGCAGAGCAGGAGAACCCTCGACTCAAACACACACACTAGAATTTCTAAAATCCGATGCCCAACAAATGAGCCTTACCCTCCTTATATAGCATGAAGGGGGGGGACAAACATTATTGTTGGTCAGACAGAAAGGGCCCCAAGAATCATTTCTTTTCCGAACTTTATCAGAGCGACGTCCGCACAAATATTCGGATTAGACCGAATAATTGCTTTCGGGTAACGCATGTGATATCGTCTGTAAAGTAGATTCTTGTACTTAAAGTAAGACAGACTTATGACTATTTACACAGTGGATAATTTTTTGAAAGAAAAGTCCACAAGAAAAACTTAGAGGAGAATATTTACACTGTGGAAGCTTTTGAACAGTAAAGCCCACGGGAACACTGATCACAATTAAGCCCTTGTGATTGGTACATATTCAAAATACAGTCAGATCAGGGAATCTATCCCTGCTATAAAGTAGATCATCACATGCCTTAGTATATATCCTCCGGACTATCATGGGCTTGCCCAATATAACTTGGTGCTGGACTTTAGTTAGGACATTTCATTCCAAGTGATCTTTCATATATTCTTGGAGAGAATAATTTGTCATGTGGAAAGGGTCCCATTCTTTGGCTGTCATTTCTCTAACTGTGTTATAGATGTGATGAAAGCAATCCCCAATGTTATAATCAAAACATTTTTGACAGTGCCTTCTTTGATATCCTTCATGATATACTGGATCCATGGCTGTTCTGTTGACACCGTAATCTGTCCACCTATTTTGGAACCATTCACATTGCAGATTATTCTGGGAAGCTGCCATTGTACTGAATTTTAACTTTGTGTAATGGGTATCTGTCTTGTCATCAATATTCATGAAATCCCACCATAGCTTTTTGTAATCTGCAAAATCATAGACCGTATCCGGGAATATTACTTTGGGATCATTTCTAGGCCATCTTGCACATGATTGGACTTGGGGGTGGTTAACCCATAGGTCTCTGGTTCGGTAGATACAATAATAAGCTTCATAGACTCGTCTGTTACTATCTCCGTGATGTCCAATCCTCCCAATGTCATGAAAATTTGATTCTAAGGATTCTCTTGCAGTCCTGGTATCAATTTTTGCTTTGCAATATATCATGTCATGGATCCATTTTCTACCTTTTGGGTATACTTTTCTTTCAGGCACATAGTGTTGAAGGTTAGTATGAGGCTACAAGTTGGCATCAAGGACTTTTGTATTCCGTAGTTGCCATGTCAGTTTCCAGTTGTTTCTGTATGTGTCCCAATCTTGATTATCTGGAATAGTTCTCAAAACTTCACACTTCTGACTCTGATCCCATTCAGTAACAATCATCATGACTTGTGTAACATCTTTTTCAAGATATTCTCTGCTGAGAAAATTAGGGAGACAATTTTGTTCTCCTTTGATATGTTCAATAGAAAAATCAAAATTTGCAAATAATGCTTGCCATCTGGAAAATTTTGCTTCTTCTGGTTTCTTAATATCCTTAGACAGAACTTTCTTCATTGCTGACACGTCTGTCCGAAGGAGAAATGGTTTGTTTATGAGATATACTGCAAATTTGCTGATGCAATTCCATGCAGCTTTCACTTCTCTTTCAATAACAGAGTATTTTTGTTCTGTTGGGTTCCAAACCCCTGAGGCAAATTGTACCACTTGTTCTTCTTTGCCAATTTGCTGCTTCAGAATTCCACCCCATCCTACATCACTGGCATCAGATTCAACTACCTTATATGCCTCATCATCTGCTATATATAGTATAGGTAAAGATTTTACCTTAGCTTTGATTTCTTTTACTGCTCTAGTGTGGACTTCTGACCAAGGAGGAGGATTTTTGCCAGTCCTCTTATTGAGCACTTTCCTATCAGTGGCACAGTCTTGATAGAAACTGCTCACATAATTTAAGCAGCCAAGGAACCTCTGCAACTGTGTCTTATCTCTTAAGACATCTGGAAATTTATCTGCAAATTCGATGGCATGTTGTTGTAGAGAGATTTGCCCATTTGAAATCTGGTGGCCTAAAAACTTTATAGAAGTTTGGAATAATTCCATCTTCTTTTTGCTGAGCACGAGACCATTTTTATGGACCAACTTCATGAAAATATTTACATGTTTGAAGTGATCATCAAGATTTTTGGAGAAAATTAAAACATATCAATATATACAAGTAACCAATCAAAATATGGCTTAAAAATATCATCCATGACCTTCTGAAATTTTGAAGGGGCATTTTTGAGGCCAAAGGGCATGACATTCCATTCGTAGTGCCCTGCAGGGATGCTAAAAGCAATTTTGAATTTATCTTCCTCATCAACAGCAACCTGCCAAAAACCTGCTTTTCAATCAAATTTTGAAAATATTTTTGCTCCTGCAATTCTTCTGATTAGATCTCCTTTATGTGGGATAGGATAAGTATCATCGGCCAAGACTAAATTGAGAGGCTTGTAATTTATTACAAGTCCGGGGATACCTCTAATTTGCTCAGCTCTCTTGTTTACATAAAATCCATAGCAGTTCCAGGGGCTAGTAGATTCTCTGATCAATCCTCTGTTGAGCAACTACTGTATTTCTTGCTGGCATAACTCTCTGTATTCTTGGCTCATGGGAATCGCTCTGCTTTTACAGGGCTTTCCTTTGTATCCTTCTTTATATGGTAATTTAATAGTATGTTGCTTCCTGTGCCAGAAAGCATTTGGCTCTTCTGAACAACATTTTTCTGCCAATTTTCCTTTTAATTCCAGAATCCTTCTTTTGATCTGTGGTAGTTTCAGTTGTTCTTCGACTCTTAACTTGCCTTTTAGATCTTTAAGATCTGATAGCAAGGATTCTGCTTTATCCAATTTCTGCATGGCTTGTACCATTGTGGAGACTCTTGGAGTTGAAACATAAGGGAGCTCAATCCTTTTTCTTGTACCTTTAGATGTGGGTACGGAAATAAAATAACCAGCTCTACTTCCTTTTAATCTTGCTGAGCCATGAGGTTCTACTGCAGCTAAAAAGACATTTCCTAATATACAATCAATAGGAATATCTGCTATGGCAAACTTCATATATACACAATGAGTATCAAAACATAATGAAGCTCTAGGAATTTCATACTTAAGCTTTTTGTTTCCTAGGCCTACAACTTCTCTTTCTGCAGAGACCCAATATTTTGCTGGAATATTTCTGATATTGAGAATATTAATATCTGCACCAGAATCCAACAATGCGGTCATAAAAAATACTTGACCTTGGATACAGATTTTTACCTTGACATGGTGTTGTTGGTATGTGATGGTAAACAGTCTCATATCCTGAAAGCCAAAATGTGGGTCTGATCTTCCTTCTGCAACTTCAATTTCTCTGTTATGTGCTCCTGTATCCCAGGATTCTTCTTCTTCTTTAATCTCCTTTCCTTTCTTTATTTCTGCAATCTGTGCTTTGATGGCGGAGATCTCTGTTTTAAGCTGGTGAATTTCACCACTCACTTCTCCCAAAGTCAGGGATCTTACTTTCCCTGGTTTCTGGTGATGCATTTGGAAGGATTTGGTGTTTCTTTCATAGGATGCATCAACAAACAAAGGTTTCTTACCTGATTCTTTTGAAGCTTTTGATTTAAGCTGATCTGTGAATGCTTCTATCAGGCGGTCCTTCATTGCTCCTTCCTCCATTGTTCTGATATGAGCTAAAATTTTCATTTCTGCTTCTTCTTCAGCAGATGCCATTAGGACCTTTTCTTTGGGAGGCTTTTGTCTTTCTTCTTCTTCACTGGAGCTGTACAAAACTTCAGAATCATCTTCATAAAATATATGACATGCGCATTCATCTGAATTAGAACAAGAACACTCTGATGATTCAGAATCAGTATACTGGCCCATGTTAACTTGAAATTCTTCTTCTGTACTACTAAAAGAATCAAGAGATGAATCTTCTAGTTGATGCTGCTGGGCTGAGATATGAAGATTTGGGCATTTTTCTGTAACATGATTCTTTGATTTACATCTTAAACAAAAGAATGGACTTGAATGTTCTTTCTTGACCTGTTTAGCTTTTTGAGCATAAACAACTGTCTTTTTCCCTTTGTTGAGTTTTGATTCTTCTCCTTGGGGGCATCTTGAGGCTGTATGCCCTGTCTGGCCACACAACCAGCAAGTGATTTTGTTCAACTTCTCTTGCTTGGATGTATGCAAATGGATATCAGAAGGATCGTAATAATGGGTTTTGGGGATGTACCTATAGTGGCCTTTTCTCTTATGGCTTTTATCCCTTGTGGGATACTTTCTTTTGTTTCTTGGGTAATCCCTTTTATTTTTGTAGAAAGTCTCCTTGAATTCTCTTTTGGCCCTTTTCTTAGACTTTCTCCTTTTGACCAATGGGTCATCTATTGTTAGTCCATACTTGCTGCAGATGGACTTTCTATCTGGTAACTACGGAAATACAAAAGTCCTTGATGCCAACATGCCGCCTCATACTGACCTTCAACACTATGTGTCTGAAAGAAAAGTATACCCAAAAGGTAGAAAATGGATCCATGACATGATATATTCCAAAGCAAAAACTGATGCCAGGACTGCAAGAGAATCCTTAGAATCAAATTTTCATGACATTGGGAGGATTGGACATCACGGAGACAGTAACACAAGAGTCTATGAAGCTTATTATTGTATCTACCGAACCAGAGACCTATGGGTTAACCACCCCCAAGTCCAATCATGTGCAAGATGGCCTAGAAATGATCCCAAAGTAATATTCCCGGATACGGTCTATGATTTTGCAGATTACAAAAAGCTATGGTGGGATTTCATGAATATTGATGACAAGACAGATACCCATTACACAAAGTTAAAATTTAGTACAATGGCAGCTTCCCAGAATAATCTGCAATGTGAATGGTTCCAAAATTGGTGGACAGATTACGGTGTCAACAGAACAACCATGGATCCAGTATATCCTTCATTGTAGGGTGCATAAGCCTTGCCTAAAAAGAGATGGTTAGATTGAATGTTATTTGTCACATGAACTCCTTTCACATTTAATGACATTATAGGCATGTCCTTTAATATGCGGTGATATTACAAAGAAGGCCGATGTCACTTCAACTATAAAACTTAAACATAGTTTATCAAATAATATTGAAAAAATGTTTTATTTTATTTTTAAGATCTAATATTTTTACCGCATTATATGCTCGATAAACTTAAACTTAAACTAACCTTATTTAATAACTCCATATTAATAATTGTATAGGCAAGACCTTTAAAGTTAAAGGATAATACAGGGAACACCACCACTACAATAATAAAATTGAAATTGACCTTATCCAATAAGGTTGAAGAGTTATATGTGTGTATATATTTTTCCTCGATTTACATTAATTTATTTTTATTTGACTTCATTACATGGTTGAGAAATATATCAAATTTTTTTTGGGCACTAGTCTAGTTGTTGTATACCTCATTATATGAAGGTTATAATATTAAAACAATGAAAGAGCATGAAAAGAATGTACAATTGAAGTTTCTTAAAGTGAAGGAAAATATAGGCAAGTATATTCGTAATTGATACAAAGGTTTGCATAAATATGCATGATTAAGAGAAGAACAATGTATCGAATTTATGGAGTTTTAGAGTCATGAATCCTTTGGTGCAAGGGCATGTTGTGATCATAAATTTAATTTGTTTGGTTTGATGAGAACATATATGTTAATTATATTTTTTTATATATTATTATTTAAGATGAAGATAAAGTTTATATATGGTTGTTTAAGTAATGGGATATTAACACAAAGTTTTTTCATAGTAGTTTAAGTTGTGTGGGATTATGTAGAGTGCTAAAGCTATTATTGGTAGGAAATATACATTATGTAGTTGTGTACTCAATAACATTAGTGAGTGGTACATTAGAAGCACTTTCTAGCTAAGAAGATGTATTCCAATCAATTTGGTTTTCTTGCAAACCATCAAATTCATGATGCCATTGGAATAACAAAAGAAGCCATTCATTTTATTAAAACAAAAAACCAGAATGCCCTTATGCTAATGATGGACCTCAACAAAGCTTTTGATAGAGTTAATTAGACCTATCTCAGGCTTGTCCTTTTCCAAATTAGGTTGGGCTTGGATGTTACAAATTGGATAATGGGTTGTATATCTTCAGCTCAATTTTCCATCTTAATCAATGGCTCACCCTTGAGAAAGTCACTAGCTCTAGAGGACTTAGACGTGGCTGCCCATTGTCACCATTATTATTTTTGTTAGTGATGGAAGGATTAAGCCTCATCTTGTTGAAGGAGAAGCAAACTGGTGATTTAAACGGTTTAAAAATAGCACATAAGTTATACATCACACATCTCCTATTTGTGGATGATTTTAAGCTCCTAGGAATGGGCACAATTAAGGAATGGTAGGTTCTTCATAGAGTCATAAACCTTTTCTGTAGTGCAATGGAATGAAAATCAATCTGAACAAATCTTCTTTTCATTAATTCTTTGTTAGTTTGACTACTCTATCAAATATCCAATATTTTATGCCCTTGCAGACCTATCCTTTGGAAAATGGTATTATGTATCTAGGTTATTTCGTAAAAGAAAATGACTACCATAAAGAGGATTGGTTGTGGAGGTGATTAAAAGAGTGGAGTAGAAAATAAACCTATGGTGTTACAATTGGTTGTCTTTGGGAGGCAGGATGATACTTATTGATTTGAGGCTTCTGCGATCCGTATTTTGTGTGGTGTTATCTTCCGGAGTCATCGCATTCATGTTTTTTTCGGAATAAACGTTTTGAATCAACCTCTGTGGTTCATCATCAGGATTAGATCCATGAATGAATAAGTCAGAACTCAATAGGGTTAATAAATAAAGGTTAGGGTTGGGAAGGGAAAACAACTGACAGGTTTGATGATGATATAATTCATGTTATAATTTATTTATATTTGTGTTTTAGTATCATCAAACATGTCGGTTGTTTTCCCTTCCCAACCCTAACCTTTATTTATTAACCCTATTGAGTTCTGACTTATTCATTCATGGATCTAATCCTGATGATGAACCACAGAGGTTGGTTTGAAACGCCGATTCCGAAAAAACATGAATGCGATGACTCCGGAAGATAACACCACACAGGATGATACTTGTCAAATCAATGTTAGAAAATATTGTAGTCTACTGGTTGTATTTAGCAAATATTCCCATTGCTATAATCACCTCCATTAGATAGTTAATGTTCAGATTCTTATGGACTAGAAAAAACAACAAAGAGGGCTTACATCTTGCAAATTGGACCTCTCTATCAATTCCAAAACATCTTGGAGGTTGGGGGTTCAAAAACTTGACTTGGTTTGCAAAAGCCTTGGCTATGAAAAACATGTGGAGAGGATTGTTTCGTGAAGGCCTTTGGAACCAAGTTATAAAAGAAAAATATTTAAATATGATGTCAGTGGTTGACTAGATTAGAAGTCAAGCAGGGAAACCAGTCAAAATAGGCTTTATAGTTTGGAAAACACTACTTCATCTCTCTTCAACCGGTTAGCATGGAAGATTGGGGATGGAAATCATGTTGACCTAAGGAAATACCACTTTATAGGAGGTGTTAGAGTCTACAAGCTATCCTTTCATCTGATTCAAAGCTTACACTACAAAAGACTTTTCTACCTGTCCAATATCAAAAGAGTCCATTCCTCTTTGATCTCCTCAAATTATTGGATGACTTCAATAGATCTTGGATTGGTGGGTTCACTAGCTTTGGAATGGGATACTTTGACAAATGAGATTGATCTAAACGAGGTCAGACTAAGTAATACCAATTATACACCCGGATGCGGGTGACAAGTGGCAAGAGGTTGCCCATGTGATGGACACGCGAAGCCTTCTGCGGGAAGGCAACCTATCCGGAGAGATATGAAAGCCATTAACTGTGCATTGAATGGCATTCAATGCCATTTCCGCTGCCCAAGTTATCAAGGTATGCAGACAGAGGCAAACAGAATGTTGGGGTTCAGATTGACAGGCTCACCTGTTCAGGCAAGGGGTTTCGACTGTGGTTTTTATGAGAGAGAAGCTCTGCGAGCAGGGGTGAAGAGAGTTAGGGAGAGTAAGCCAAAAGGCCTTCCTGTGCACTGGTTCAGGAAGCCGAATTGGTTTAGAAGCAGTGGACGTTTTAAGAATTGGCCCCCATTATCATATTTCTACAAGGCAAAGCTTGTACAGAAAACTCAGCTAAATTTCTATCGCTCTAGGATGCCTCTCAGAGGCCATGCTTCGCCCAGCAGGGGCAGACGTTCTGGCAAGAAGGCGGCCTCTAGGGGCAGAGGAACTCATACTCCGCAGAGGATCTCACTGCTGACCTGTGTCTCGCCCAATTCTCCGAGCTCTGATGATTCAGACTCGGATGTCCTCAATTCTGTGCAGACGATTAGATTTAATTACACTCGCAGAAGCAACAAGCCAATTATTTCTGCATTCATCACAGTGGTTTTTTCAGAGGAAAATGATGAAATTGGCAAGGGCAAAGTAGTCTTCGAGGAGCAGGGGTCTAGTCCCACCAATTCCTCTCAGAGTCGCAGCCAGAAGGAAAGCTCCTACCTTCCCTCCTCACAGAGCAAACTCGAGGAGGAAAGCACTGGCTTTCATCCCAAGGAGCAAACTGAGGCTCTCAGAGAGATTTGCAGTCTTATGGACATGGAGACAAATAGTCCAGAGGCCAAGAAGATACCTGAGGATATCAAGAAGCCGGAACGCTTCTTCGGTGGCCGTCTGTACCCCGTCCTCCCTCCTGGTTTTTGATGCCTGGAGGACATTCCTAATGGCGTGGAAATTGAGTGTCTTCCGGACCCAGAGCGTGAGGAGGCGGAATGGAAGGCAGAGCAGGAAGAGGCTATGCAGAGAGCTCATGTGGACCAGGCGAATGCAGAAGCTAATGAAGACCAGGCGAATGCAGAAGCTAAGCAGGCGTAAGGAAATCCTCATGAGGTTTTTGGTTTGCAGTTTTTGTACCAGGGAAACCTGTGTTCAGAACGTCCCTGTGCTTTTGTTGGCGGGTGGCAACCATGCCCACCCGGGCAGCGCCTAGCTTGCCACCGGGACTTAGGCGCCGTCGCCACCTGTTATCCGTCCGGTTAGTTCGACGTGTCAGCTCTCAGACATCATGTTTATGTCCAGTCACTATTTTGTCTATGTTTTTGCAAGTTCCAGAATGTAATGTCTAAATTTGGTAAACTGGAATTGTATTGATGGAACAGGCACTGTATCACGCCTGTATTCTCAGTGTTTGCTTGTCAAAACAGTCAGAGAGCAGTTCACATGCTCTCAGAGGTCTCGACCTCTTGTAAATATCTTTTCTTTTTCTTAATATAATAGTTTAAACTTTGCCCCAAAAAAAAAAAAAAAAAAAAAAGTAATACCAATTATAAGTTGGTTGGGAGTTGGGATACCACTTCCTAAAAAGCAAGCAACCACCTTGAATATGAAGCGATCACTCACTTTGAGGTTGTTTCGAATTCTAGAAGGTGGAACAAACTCATATGGAAGTGGCACATTCCCAATAAAGTAAATAAATAAATAAAATAAAATAATGTATATATATGTATAATATATTAAATAAATAAAAATAAAAATAAATAAATTAACCTCAGACAATTTGAAAAAAAAGAAGCTTCATAGGGCTAAGTGGGTGTTGCCTTTGTAATAGAATGGAGAATCTATAGATCATTTTTTTGTGAAATGTATCATTTCTCATAAATATGGACTTCTATGCTCCAAGTCTTGGACAATAGAGAAAATCTAATTAAGATCACTTTTGATGATCTTCTCCTTTTTTGGGTGAAGAAATACCATTATATTCATACTCTACCTATTTTTGTTGCATGGGACATTTGGCTACCTAGAAACATAGCCATCTTAAAAAATGCAAACATTGCCATCATTCCTCAAGCCTCTAAAATCATTTCTCTCTTCAAGGAATATTTACCTCTTCGAGACTTCATAAACAAGAGAAGTGCGCCATTCCCATATATTCCACAAGATATGCATACATAATTCTTTGATGGATTTGCTCAAGGAAATTCTTGTGGCGGAGGGGATCTAAGCTGTTAGGAACCAAATAATTTCACTTCAGAATTGGGATTAGATTTGGGACAAATACCAAAGCTGAACTAATCATTGTTTGCGTTTTCTTGACCTTAGCAAAATAAAAAAAATATTAGAAGCATTCAAATACTTGGTGACTCTAAGTGAGTAATTGAATGGTTGACAAGTCATGCACTCTTGGATGTACTAAATCTATCAACATGGAAGAGCATAACAGTGGAAACAAAAACCCATTTTTAGATCAGATTCCATCATATATACAAAAAATATAACAAAGATGAAACAAACTATCAAAAAGTGCTTTGCTCTGGAGCCAGGCTTCATAACATTCAAAGATCTTGACGGTAGCTCTGTCCAAGAAACACACTCCCTACCCATAGCACCAATGAACTAAATACCAAGACTTCATAAACAAGAGAAGTGTGTCATTCCCATATATTCCACAATATATGCCTATATGATTCTTTGATGGAGTTGCTCAAGGAAATTCTTGTGGCGAAGGGGATCTAAGCTGTTAGGAACCAAATAATTTCACTTCAGAATTGGGATTAGATCTGGGACAAATACCAAAGTTGAACTAATCACTGTGTGGGTTTTCCTGACCTTAGCAAAATTAAAAAATATTAGAAGCATTCAAATACTTGGTGACTCTAAATGTGTAATTGAATGGTTGACAGGTCATGCACGCTTGGATGTATTAAATCTATCAACATGGAACAGCATAATAGTGGAAACAAAAACCCATTTTAAGATAAGATTCCATCATATATACAGAAAATATAACAAAGATGCAAACAAACTATCAAAAAGTGCCTTGCCTTTGGAGCCAGGCTTCATAACATTCAAAGATCTTGACGGTAGCTCTGTCCAAGAAACACACTCCCTACCCATAGCACCATTGAACTAAATATCACCTTCCTTGTGGGATGGCATTTCCGATTCGCGGAGCAAAAAATAAAATATATCAACCCAACAGATTGACACATTTATGACAGTCACATCCTCAATAAAACTTTTTGCATTGCTCCGGGACTAAGCATCAAGTCACTGTTTTGGAATTTTTTTGTAGTCACACTCGTGGAGTTGATTTCATTAGGAGCCAACTTAGTATGTAAGCTTTGGGCATAGTATATAAAAATAGACCAGTAAGGTCAAGGCGAATCTGACAAATAGTTAAATTTTAGCACATAGAACTGTTGTTTATGTAAAAAAAAAAAAAAAAAAAATCTGAAAAAACAATTAATGTTACAGTGTACAATGTACTTTTTATTCTATTTTATTGAATAACAAAAAAGTAACATTAAAAAAAAACTCTAGAAGATACAATGTATATTAAGACAAAGTGGTACACTAGAATACACAATGTATATTAAGACAAAGTGGTACACTATAATATAAAATGTATATTAAGACAAAGTGGTACACTAGAATATACAATGTATATTAAGACAAAGTAGTAGTGGGATATTAAGACAAAGTTTGTTCATAGTAGTTTAATTTATGCGAGAATAAGTAGAGTGGTAAGTAAGTTATTGGTAGGAAATTTACGTTATGTAGTTGTGTAGTTAATAATATTAGTGAGTGGTACACTAGAAAATACAATGTATATTGATGTTATGATACATGATGCCAATGGATAGCTTGTCCAAATATGATGTATGATCAAGGGGAGAACTTACACAACTTTAGATATAATATGAGCGAGCTTTATCCTCGATAGGAAGTTTTGTGATAGATATTATTACTTATTTAAATATCCTTGTGCCTTGAGATCTTGGATTCATTATGAAAATCATACATATGTTTCCCTTTTCATTAAAGAGTTTATTTAGTTTCATTTTGTTGTTATTGTATATTTATAAATCCAACTCCATTTCAGATCCACTACAGATGGTGCATGTAAATTAGGAAGAACCACATGAATAATGTTGATTTCAAAGGAGCACATGGCATAGTGCAAAGTACAAGATTGCTCATGATATAGATTCATTATAATATATTTCTAACTTTTTATTGATCTTAAATGTTAAGAGAGACTATTATTCTCATATTTCCTCATTGGTTGTGAACTTTGGTCTGTAACAACTTATAAGAGCTAATATATCATGATCCGTGTGCCAATCAAAGAATTTACAAGAAAAGTGACCCTCTTAAAAATAAAATAGTTGATTGGTTGTAACCTAAGTTGGATGTGTTATGTGGATGCATATGTGCTCTAATAAACAATGAAAAATAAACAAGATAATAACAATGAGATACAATGTGTTTAACATCTTGGTAACATCTTGGTATTAGTTTTATGATTTAGAATCTCTTCTCCTCTCCTTTGTGTATAAACTTGTACATTCATATATGTTCCTGATATGCTTGCTTTGGTTATATTCTTTCATCAATTCTATTGACATTTTTTTTGCAACAAGAATGCCCTTCTTCAATATGAAATTATTATAACTAAGCATATTTACTAAAATGTCCATTAAAAAGTCTCGTGGCTAAATCATTGTAAGTAGGGTTCTTTATGTCGTCAAATATTCACCTGTGTAAGTAGGGTTCTTCATGTCGTCTCACCTAAAGTATGCATTTGACCATAATGACGAGAAATAGTTTATTTGTATAATAAAACAAAACAAAAAGGATGTATCAAAAACTCACAAAGAATGTATAAAACTCTTATAAGATTTTAATTTTGATGGAAAAATATCACTCCCTTTGACCACAAATCAAATTCTATTAATATCATAGACCGAATTTTTAATTATTTAATACATATTAATCCCCTTTAACCATGAAATCAAATTTTCAATAAAATCATGCAACACACATTTTATAATTTATAGATATTAAATTAATTTAAACAAGTAAATTTGATTATTTTTAAAATTAACTTTTGATAAAGATATAATATATATTAATATATATATATATATATATAGTTTAACTATAGACGAAGTGACTTTTTTTAGAGTATTTTTTTCTTGTTAATTCTTAATAAAAATCGGATAGAGATTTTAAGAAACCGATTTTAGTTAATTTAATCTATAGAATTCGAAGTGCCGAGGGGAAGAAAGGGTATTGAATCCAATTATACATTCAAAAAATGTATTTTAAATAAAAAAAAATCACATGTTGCTTCAAATTGTATTGTCAGGCTGTTTTGTCACATACAAGTTAGAATACATACATACATACATACATACATCTCTCTCTCTATCTCTATCTCTCTCATCTCTCTCTCCCCTATATATATATATATATATATATAATATATATAATAATTAATTTATATTTTATTTTATTTTCGACAAGGCTAAGCCTAAGTTGGGGCTAGCCTCAATGTTGAATGGAAGAACGATCAAACTTAGTTGAGCTTGGACGCCCCTTGGGATAGTTTAATTCCCCAAAGTGGATTGAAAGAGAAATTACATTGGAAATGGCAAATTTGTCAAGCAAGAAGGGTGGGAAAAATATGTGAGGAGAGGCCTTGACCTATAAAAGTCATCACAACAAGTGTGCAAGACAAACACTATCTCTTAAGCAAAAATAAACTCTTGAAAGGTTCACACTTCTTCTTAGGTGAAGATCTAACTAGCAAACAACAAGAGGAGAGAAGAGAAGAAGTGGAGAAAATTAGAGCAACAAGAAACGAAGGGAAAAGAGCATGGTTGTACAATGGTAAAGCAATTATTGCAATGTTTGGGCCTCATGACAAAGCAGGGCAACAATTTGGCAGTAAAGAAAAAACCATTAATTCTACAATAGGGAGGAAAACAACAAGATCAACATGGATGAAAAGGGGTGAAGACTCAAATTTGAGTCTTGTATGCCAAGCTGCGTAGCAATCAAATCCCACCCAGATCTACCTAAGTCTAGTTTGTTGGAACTGTAGAGGGTACCCGAGATAGGGCTTATTGCAGAAGGTAGAGACATAATTTGTCTCACAAAAACTCATGAACATGATGGTTGTAAAACTCCTGTGTTTGATGGTTAATTGAATTTAGCATTTTTGAACGAGGGAGCATAAAATGACAAAGGGTATGGAGGATTGGTTTTAGTGAAAGAAAAATAAGGTCATCACATAGAATTTGTGAAAGAAGATACAAATAAACAATATTTATGGTTCAAAATAACAGAGAATGAGAATCACATAAGAATTACAACATGTTATTTTTCACCTTAAGTCTCAAAAACTTACAAAAAGAAGGGATTAGATAGAAAAGACCCATTTGCAACTTTAAAGCAAGATATTGTTGTATATTCTCGATAGGGAGAAGTTCTTTTAGTGGGAGATTTCAATGTTAGAACAACAAATCAACAAGCTAGTATGTTTTGTTGCAAAGAGGATCACAATCCTATCTGGCTCATTGAAGAGGAGAATCCCCAATGGTTGAGATGTTCAGAAGATGACAAAGTTGGCAATCATTTTGGAGAGGTGTTGCTCACGTTGTGTGGTGTTTTCAACTTAATTATCTCCAATGATTTAGATAAATGGAAAAGGTCTAGGAAGTTCACTTACAACACATACAATGGGGCATGTGTTGTTGACTACGTTTGTTCACAAAGCTTGATAGAAAGGATAGGTGAAGTTAAGATTGGAGAGAATATGTGGGACTTAAAATCATACCATAACCCAATTTATATAAAGCTATCTTGGTTAGAAGAAAGACAACATAGGAGGAAAACCCAATGTTCTCGACAATCAATATCAAGGGCAAAATTCTTCTAACACAAGAAAATTGCACTATCTTCAAAGAAATGTTGGAGAGATCAATTCGAAAGGGGAAGAGTAGTTCCCAAAGCCTCAATAGTCACAAGTTAACAAATATAATTCAGAGTGCACTTGAGAAGTGCAAAAGAGCAAAAAATAGGAAATCTGAATCAAATTGTTTTCCTGTAAATGCTTGGTTTGATGAGGACTGCAAAATGGCAAGGAAAACCTTGAAAAAGGCAAGCGAGGAGAAGATGAATGTAAAGCTATATAAGCAGATTTTAAAAAGGAAGAAAGACGAGTTCATGCAAACAAGGCGAGAAGAGTTAATATATCTAGGCAAGAATAACCCAAAGATTTTTTGGCAGGGACTTCAACCAAGGAAGAAGCAAATTGAAAATAATATTACAGTCAATCAATGGTTTGACTATGCAAGAAAACTCTATGAGAAAGAATCAGAGGAGGAGCATCCTCCCAGGATCAACGCAACTACAAAGCTTTTCACATTATAGGAAGTAGAGATAGGAATTAAGAAGTTGAAAATAGGAAAGGAAAAGGATTTGGTTGAACTTCAAGCATAATATCTAAAGTGCGGAATGAACATTCTTGCATCGCGCATCATGGAAATATTCAACATCGTCATTCAACAAGGATTCCCAAGAGATTAGACAACTAGTGTAGCAATACCCCCTTTTAAAAGTGGAGACATTAATAATCCTTCCAACTATAGAACCATTATGATCAGTCCTTTGTTTGCAAAGCTCTTTAGCGAAATGGTAGAAACTAGAATCAGTAAGTGGGCAGAAGTCAAAGAAAAGACGGCAAAAGGGCAAGCTTGTTTTAGGACGAAACATTCTACATTAGATCATGGTATCATGTTGAGACACATTTTTGAAAAGGTTTGGGAGGGCAAAGAAGAAGTATTTTGCTGCTTTGTTGACTTCAAAAAGGCATTTGACACGGTCCCTAGAGATAAGTTGTCAAGTAGAATGAAGAATTTGAAATTCCTTTGCATTATAGAGTTGTTGTCCATAGGCTTTATGAAGAGGTGAAATTCAAAATTAGAACTTTAAGAGGGATTTCAGAAAGCTTTAGAAGTGACATCGGAGTTAAGCAAGGCTGCCCTTTCTCACCTACTCTTTTTGGTTTATATATTGATAAATTGGAAGAGTGGCTAAATCTGCAAGGTGGGGATGGTGTTTGGTTGGGGGAGTTTGTGATAAAGCTTCTTTTATATGCCGATGACCTTGTATTGATTGCTAAATCGACCTAGGGATTGTAGATGCACCTATATGCTCTTGACCATTTTTGTAAAGCAATGGAGATGCAAGTCAATAACAAGAAGACAAAAATAATGATTTTCTCAAATAAAAAGAAGCAGCGCCAGCATACATTCTTCTTTGAAGGCAATATTCTTGAAGAAGTAAAGGAATACAAGTACCTCGAGATTGATTTCAACAACAAGCTTAATTGGGAGCACTGCAGAAAGAAGATAATTTTAGGAGGGTGGAAAGCATTATATGCTCTTCAAAACACATGTAGAGAGGCAAAGTTATGGGATTGGAAAACAATTAAAGTGATTTTTGGGCTCCTAATTTGTCCAGTGATATTGTATAGGTGTGAATTGTGGGCTAGCGGCATCCCTGTCTCAAAATGGAAGCAAATTGAGAAAATCCAAAAATGCTTGATCATGAGCAAGTTGAAAATAAAAAGTTTGGTTTCTTATGAGATAATGCTGAGCGAAACAGGAGCAACTTCCATCGAAGCAATTTCTATGGTGTGTCTCATAAGGTATCTACGAAGAATTGAACAAATGGGAGAAGATAGATGGCCTAAAGTTATCTTCAACGAAGGAATGAGGGAAATAAAGAAATCATGGATGACACAAAACAACAAATGGATGCAAAAATGGAATATTTACCTCAATGCATGTCCCACAAATAGCAAGGTTAAAGAGTTTTGTTATATGGAGAAGTTTCACAAGTGTTTATGGGGGAAAAGAGTTGGGTAGAAAGAAAAATACTATGTTCAAGAATTCAACCCCACTTGTGATCTCCAACAAAAAGAGTACATTGGAGCTATCATTCCATGGAGAGCAAAGATTCTTATTGCTCAATTAAGAACTAACTCGCATCAACTACGGTACGAAACAGGTCGATGGAAAAGATCTAAAGAAGCTTGGGAAGAATGGGTGTGCACTTTTTGCACTTTTGGGGTGGTGGAATCGAAAAAATATTTATTTTGGAATGTGATGCTTTCAGAGACAGTTACAATAGTATGTTAACATCAGTTCCTTGGCAATGCCTTTTCAGTTAGGGAACTGTTAGAAGGTTGGGTCAACACATCATTAATTTGAAAAATAAGAGGATTGAATTGCAAAAAGCAAAAAACAGGAAAACTAGTGGTCCCGTAGACTATATATAGTCTCGTGGATATTAAAATTTCATTTCATTTCATAAGATTTAAATTAATAACCTAAAAAATCTAAACTCCACATAAACTAACCAATCTACACCTCATAAATCAATATTAATTATATTTTATAACTTCATATTCTATATGAACTTCATGATTATCCTATTATCTTAATACACAAGGTAGTGGTATTGCAATTATAAAAAAAATGAGAAGGATTTTATACTCTATTGTCACAATCAACTCCCTGTTAAAATGATTATCATATATTATTTGGTTGTGTCTTGTAATTATGAAATTTGATAAAGGAATTTAAACTCTACTGACTGTCAGTGTCACGTTAGAGTTGATTAATCATTTTTCCGAAAGAAAGTTTTCTTGCAACTCTGTACATGTTATTGTCAAGATACAGTTAATTAATCAAGTTTGTTGAAAATCCAAATTTTTGACTCAACTATAATATGCCATTTTTTTTGGATGAAAGTATAATATTCTATCGCCAATTGTTGTTATGAAATTGTATTCATGCGCTGTTTACTTTTGGGAGTTAGCGGCAATCGAAGGTCCTCTATCTTCGCTGGCTTGTTGAAGGACTTCACGAAAGGATCGAAAGGAAAAACCTCTACTTGCTGGCATTTTGTTTGTTCCGGTGGCGTGGTGTATACCCATGAAATGATGAAATGCGTGGTGTGTACACAGCAAACTGTTGTCCCGCATCAGCGTGCTCAATTATAGAAAATACACGCAAAGGTGATTGAAGGGTCTCAGTGAAAAAGGCAAATAAATTAAAAGGTAAAATAGAAAAGAATAAGTGTTTGGTGCGTGGGAGTTTAGAGGCTAAGTGATAATTTGCGGACAAGCACGTGTGTGGGGATCCCCAGTAACAAAAATCTCATCAAGCGCTACCTGCCTCTCGATCGATCCGAGATAGAGCATCGCCGACCTGTAAAGGACTTTTTACCCAACTCATATTATTCGCCACAGACAGCACAAACCCTCTGATGCCATTCTGGATTTATTGGGGGAGAGGAACTGGAGAAACCACAGCCTGCGACTGTAGTGGAGCATTAGCACGATTTCAAGGGCGTATTCTGTAGAGTTGGGTCGACATTCAGGTATTTAAATGAATCTATTCCTGCAGTATCTATGCTGTGTTTATTTTATTCAAGGTCACTCTGTTGCAAACTATTGTTTCTTGCCGCCTTGAAGATTAGATGAGATGCCTTTAGGAAATTTGCATATAGCAATGGTATTGGCAATGTAGAAGTCGTCAAAATTCCCAATGGAAATGCGATTTGAAGTGAATGATCTCTCTCTGATTATTATATGATTATGATTGGGGCAATAGTATTTCTGCCGCTCTGTTACCCATTTCGCTGAAGCTATCATATTATCATTTCATTCGACATTAATACTCTGCTTTGGGACATTTAATTCATCCATCCATCCATCCATATGACTGATTCCCACGAGCACAGTTTAGTTCAGCTCACCACTGATCTAATCAAGTTGAAACATAAGCAAGTTGTCTATCCGAGAATTAGGGTATCGACTCTGAATTCTGAATTTCAACACCACAGAATAACGGTCAAAATTGATTCCATAGGGGGCACTTGCAAAATGGACTTATACGTACGTGTCTATTCCAGAGCCAGAGGTAACAAGCTTTGCAGTCCCAACTTCAGACACAGAATCGCAAAATAACCAAAAATTATTTGATAGGAACCTTTAAATAAATAGATTAGTGGTTAAAAAATTGTTTTTGAGTTATTCTATCTATATAAAATCTGGGAATGGGACTTGTTGCCCATGCATTCCCGTGAAAATTACAAAATTGGTACCCAAATTTTAACACTCTTTTCACCAAGGGTATCATTGTCATTTCATTCCACATTAATACTATGCTTTGAGACATACCTAATTCATCCATCCATCCATCCATCCATGTGACTGATTTCTGCTTTAGTTCAGCCTACCATTGATCTAATCAAGTTGAGACACAAATAAATACCTTCACACATACATGTCTACCTGAGAGTTAGGGTATCAACTTCGCAGTCTGAATTTCAACACAAAACAACATAGCGGTCAAATTTGATTCTACAAGGGTCACTTGCAAAATAGATTTATACATGCATGTCTATTCTAGAACCAGAGTTAACAACCTTTGTAGTCCAAACTTCAAACACAGAATCACAAATTAATCAAAATTTATTCGATGGGGACCCTCCAAGGAAATAGATTAGTGGCTAAAAAATTGTTTTTGAGTTATTCTATCTATATAAAATCTAGAACCGGGACTTGTTGCCTGTATATTTCTGTGCAAATTACAAAATTGGAGCTCATACTGAATATAAATCACGCTCACCATTATAAGTTGATTCCTGGCCTTACCAGAACGAAACCCTACCCTTAACTGACAAAATTGTCAGTTCTAGCTAATATTTGGATCTTGGCTCTGGGATTTTCTCAGACACCTTAATTTTTTTTACTGTTCTCATGCATTGTTAGTCCATGAACATGCAAGCTTTTTCTAACCTCTATTTTGTCAAATCTTGCAGAGGATTTATTGACTGTCCAGTTGATTATTTTGCCTAGAAGCAACTTCCATGCAACATCGTCAACACTGGCCCCTAGTTTGATTGTGTTCCTTAAATTTAATTCATCAAATCCATCACAGGGCATACAAGGGTAAACTGTGATGAATTTAATGAGTTGAAGTAGTTTACCCTTGTATGGCCCTGTGATGAATTTATGCAAGTTTGTTTTGAATATAAATGCAAAAAAAATTATATATATATATATATATCTAGTAGACGCTTCGCTTCCTACATTTTTGGAAAATGACGCTTCCGCGTCCCCACTTCCAAAAAACGTCCGCGTTTCATCCCCGCATCGTGCAACATTGGTTTTGACCAAGGGTCATAGCCATTCACAAGGTGGGGTTGACTTGACTTTTGGGACCTACATGAAGGCCAAGAATAATAATAATTATTTTTCATATTTAATATTTTCTTGGGTCGATTTTAGGAGGTCAATTTGGCATGCGGAAATACCACCTGGTGCTACAAAAATAAACATTAAGAAATGTTCATAAAGTGGACACATCACCAAAAATAGGCATCAAACAAAGTCAAATGCAAAGTGTCCACATAAAATGCACCATTTAAGAATGTTCATGCATGCAACCATTTCACATGTGTGAGTTCTAAGGCAACCAACTCCATGGATGAATGTGCTAGATGTCAAGTGAATGGAAGATGTAGTCAATCCCTGAAATAGCAAATGGACCATCTTTGCAAATCAAATTTAGGGTGATAAGGGTGAATTAGGGTTTTAGCTAGTGTTGCGAAAATCGCGATAATATCGGAAAATCGTGATTTTTTGAGTTTGGTGATATTATCGCCCGATTTTTATGTTATTTTTTTCACAAAAAATCGCGATTTTATGAAAAAAATCTTGATTTTTTTTCTTTTTTCTTTTTCTTTTGATGAGGAGGAGGGGCAACAGGAGGAGGAGGTGACACAACCTACCCAGGTTACCCCTGTCACCAGTAGAGGACATGGTCTACCTCCTGTAGCTCCTAATTCTTCAGCTTCTAGAGCACAACAGAGTCCACTGCCAATTCCACTGGCATCTACATCTAGAGGGAAAGGGAAAGCTATTGCATTTTCTCGCAAGAGGGGTAGAGGAAATCAGTAGTATTAGACTTTAGTTATTTGGTTCATTTCATTGTATATGACATTATGATTCATGATATGAGATACATTATTATATTTTTTGTTGATATTTTGAGGCTGAGTTGGGACTTAGGAGTTAGGACTTACTATTCAGGACATGATTCACTGTTATGTATGATGTAGCACTAGAAATGATATTACATATTTTATATATTAGTTTTTTTATCATATTTATGTGTCAATGCATTTATTTTATGTTGTAGATGCTTTAGATATTAAAAAAATTGGAAAAAAGTGAATATTTTTGTATTTTACGATTTTTTCCCGATTTTTACGATTTTTTTTTGTTTACTGATTTTTTTCCCTTGCCGATAATATCCCGATAACGATAATTGCAACATTGGTTTTAACCATACCAAAATTCCATGAAATAATGATATAAATATCTCCAAGAATAGTAGAAATGTCTCCATTAGTGTGCCCTCCAAGAATATCCAAAAATATCAAGGGGAAAACTTTCCATTGTGCACCTTCCAGGAATAATATCCAAAAATAGAAGGGATACCAAGTACAAGAGCATGCCTCCAAGTGTGAAAAAGAAGCATATGAAAAATAGGGTGCCCAAATAGTGAATCTTTGGACAAATTAGATTAATTTAACCTCTGAATAGTCAAAATCAACCTCTACATGTGCACAAAGGTTAATGCTCAAATATAATTATGATCCTCCTAACAATTAGTCACCAACAGATTAAATTACCATGAAATGTGTGTCAATGAAGGATATATTTTAATAAAGTGTTGTATCGTGTAAATAAAAGATGTTCTCCCTAGGAAAACCTCTTCTTGATAACAACAAAACAAAAATTTTCAACCTAAAGTGTGGCGCTACCAAGGGATTATTAAATCAAAATCACCTTCTAACCTTAGCAAAAGGTTAGATCACCATTAAATCATGATGTACTACCTCCTTTCTCACTCAAGCTTAGGAAATTACAGATTAATGAGGGTAATAACATCATGAAACACATTCCTCAGGTGATGTCTAGCAAATATGACATTATAAAGTTAAATCACTCGGGAAAATCCCAAAAAGGCAATATGAATCATTCCGCCATAGCAACATCATTAGAGAAAGGGCATAACAAAAAGTCTAACATATCCAACCATCAAGTGTGTTCCCCATCACACATCCAACATATAAAGACCATGTAGAACACCTCCTAGTGCCATCAAATAATACCACATCATCATGCAAAAGTCACTAGGAAACTTCAATAATCATGAAGCATATATCTCCTAACCATCATCATCTAACCCTTTACAGGGCTAGGACCATCATCTACATCCATGATAAGAATATATACCAAACCACCATGATGAGATACTATGCTTCACATCCATCAAAAATGCAACCAAGGGGTGATCAACAAGGCAAACCCATGTGAAAACACTACAAAGTAGTAAGCACAATCACCATCTAACCGAGGAGAAGTGAGACTTCCCCAACCAGAGATCTCCATCAAGTGATAAAATGCAATGAAGAAAGGGGCTCCACCAAGATGTATCTCCAAAGTCGATCCAATGCTCAATATTACAAGTCTCCATCAATGTGATAAAATTCAAAAGATGGATTCTCATACATATAAGTTGTAACATTTTTTGTGGATCAGTTTGCTCTCGTTCATGAGTCCATCCTACGTGCGGTCATGGTTGCATCTCTTTGTGCGAATCCCTCAACCTTGACCTCCTCGGCACTTCCCTCCGTGTTCCCTTCTCCTCCCATATGGGCTTGTATCCTCACTTGGGTCAATATTATTAATCGTGTTAACGTACATATGGAATTTATTCACAAACATAATGCTTACAACTTTCCTTTGGATCTAGCCATTGTTGAAGTTATTTCAATAGGTGGATAATACTTCGATGGATTGTTATCGTGCATTACTTAATTGAATAGTACCAAGCCTTTCAATAAAATCAAAGGTTTGGTATTCTTCAAATAACTCTAAAGAAGGTGTAATGTTCCTTTTTTTCTGGTTTCCCTTATGGCGTGGTTAGGATGGACTTCCATAGTTGGAGGTAGGTAGGAAACAAGAGTAGGTTTACTCCATTAGCGGGCCCAGGAGCTTTTGGAGGGGCTTTATGGGGTTTTGAGGAGTTTCTTTGGGATTTGATGGCATTCGCTTGGCATATTCCATCCTCCACACAATTTGCCTTTTGTTCTGTTGCTTTCCGACAACTTTAAAAAAATAGCATTATTATGGGGCCTAACTTAATAAATTATGCTCGAGGTGGCATTCTAGGAAGATTAATTGATGGAACACCCCAATGTAATAGCTTGTTGGAACTAGAACGGGAAAATCTACAAGATGGGATGCTGAGAAGTGACTTTTGATAGTCGGAGAGAGTATGAGTCCTACATTAAAAAGATATTTTAATTGAGGGAAATGTGCTTAGTAATTAAAATAATAATAAAATAGGAGCTTTTAGAGGGGTCCATCAGATTTATAAAAAGAGGAGGAGGAGGCCATTAGAGGACATCTTGGATTGATATTTCTTCTTGTATGTGAGGTTGATAATCCAGTTCTCTACTTCAGCAGTAGCCCCAGGATGAAAATCCTTGGGTGTGCCAATAGGTGTTGGACGAAAACCCAACCCTCTTGAGGAGATTTCACTCAAAAATCTCACAGTGCTTCATTGGAGTTTTGGAGGGAGCCGTTTTGCCATAGCTGGTTGCAACAATCTTCTCATTGAGCCATCTACATCATTGCTAGCGACATTCATCAATTGGGTCAGAGATCTTTTTATGGGATTTGTTCCACTTGCTTGGCAAGCTCAGGTTCCACTATTCCTTCATGTTGATGTAAAGATCCATCTTTACTCTGTATCTACCAAGCACCGAGAGGGATCAAATCTTTTTTCACTCTATGCTAGTTTGCATATCAGGATATTTGATCCCTCTCGGCACTTAGTAGATTCAGAGTAAAGATGGATCTATGTTGATTTAATTCCCCCTTTAAATAGGCTACATTCCACATGAATACCATGGGTCAATACCATTGGTTCTCAATACCATGGGTCAATACCATGTGCCATCTTTATTTTTATTAATATTAATATTAGGATTAATAATGTTTTTTTGCATGGTATTTGTTATCACTCTAATATTTCTTTCGAAGTTAATGAAGGAAGAAAAGTCAAAGGTAACCACAAACCACTTTTGGAGATCAGGACCTAGCCTTCTGGATGCTTAGAGAGGGCTCCCTCTTTATAATTTAACTTTGTTTTAGTTAAGATGATTTTAGGCTAGTTATTCTTTGCACTTGGGTTTTGGTTTGAAATTTTGGGTGGTGGGATCACTTTACTTAGATGAACAAAGGTTTGATTTAACCATTGGGCTATGGGGTCGAATGTCAGACAAACAAGACTGGATTCAGTTCTAAAAAAAGGTGTCTACAGGGCAAGATAGATGAGTTACTGTAGATCTCAAAGGCTAAATGGTGAAATGGTTTCAAATCGGATCCAGGGAGCAATTAAGGGTTTCCTAGGCCGGACTCTGGAAGGAATGAAAGATGTCAATCGAGATGGGAGAGCAATTAAGGGTTCTCAAATCCGGGTATCAGAGGAAAACATGTAAATGACTAGCTGTGCAAAACAGAGTATACTTAAACAAATTCTGAGTGATATCTCCAGTTAATTCATTCAAATTTAGAACACATTTAAGATTATGAAACACATAAGAAGGTAACAAAATCAAACAAAGAAGATACTTCACTGCAAATGGCTCATCTCATGAATCTTATAGCGAAATGCTTTTATTACTTGCTCCAGTCTGTTGACTTGAAAATGGTACAATCACCCTTAGGTTTTAAGATAAAAATAACTCTACAAATGTAAAATAATCCACCATAATACTTTGAATTATGAAGTATTTGTACAAAAGGAATTACAAAATATCTCAAACAGCATTGAGAACTAATCTAGGAAAAAGAAATATCTTCATGCAAGAAGATAGAGACAATTATTGAATAGCTGCTTGTTGTCCATGTTATTTACGTTTTGCTGGCTTTGCTCTTTGATCTTTTTCCCTTTATGCTAGTTGGTTGTTGGTCTTCACGTTGGATGTTCTATTTTACTTTAACCTTTCATCTAATACTCTTTCACTTACCCTAACAATTTTTCTTCACTTTGTTGGGTGCATTTAAGCTAGTAGACCCTTTCTTTCCCTTTTCTTTTGAAAAGTAAACTATCTATTTCTAACCTTATATCTTCCAAGGGCTCAGATTAAACTGATGAGCTTCTTTTTATTTCTCTACCTATCTACTGATCTGCCAAGATTAAACTATTTGGTTGGATCTTTATTCTCTATCTATATACATAAAATTCAAAGCATGAAATAGTCAAGATTAAACAGTTTGACTATCATGGGTTGTGGCATGTATGACAAGCTGCACACAACTATTATTTAAGATAGTAAAGTAAAGAGTAGTGGCACTAGGATTTGCACACTTTTATGATCTGTTTTTGTTTGGGGTTCATATTTTTTCATTTTTTTGATCTTTTCTTATTCTTTTTGTCCTTTGATATTTCTTTTAAGACATACCTTCTTCACATTTTTTAATTTTAATATGGAAAACATTTGCAGAAAGCAAAGGTATGTACAATATTACAAGACTTAACCATAGTCAACTCAAAATTATGAATCCTATTATTATTAGGACTCTAACAGTGGCTTCACATGGGGATGGCATTTCTTGGTGAAATGTCAAGAACTCTAAAGATCAGTAGCCTTTGTATTGTGACTGTAGTTACCTTGTGAACGGTCCTTATGTGATTCTGCTTTATTGATAGTTATGATGATGAATCCTTCAAAGCTCGAGGCCTTCTTTTCGGGCTTCAACTTCAAAGGATTACCATCCAATCCAATCTACACTTTGCAATGTTATGTGCAATGATGCAAAGTAAAGTGAACTATTGTGAGTCAGTGGAAAAATAATGCTTCAACGTTCTACCATTAACAGGTCCTCCTGGTAGATCTGATCCACCTCTCTCTCTTTCTCAAGAAAAAGGCATTGTTTCCCTGGTAGCCATAAATGACATAAGGCCCTTGCCACAAAAAAACAAATTTTCCATGCTTGCCTTTGTCTTCTCTCCTTGAATCCCACTTAAGAACTTTATCTCCTATGTAAAAATCATCTGCTTTAGTCTTTTTATCAAAAACCTTCTTGATCTTGTCTTGGATTAGCTATGATTTTACATATACTTCTTCTCTGGTCTGCTCCAAGTGTATGGTCTAATTTATCCTTCTCTAGATATCATTTGTTTCCACCTGTAATTCTTGGATGATCTTCATCACTGGCACTCCCAAAGATGATGGAAAAACTGCATCCATCCATATACTAACAGGGAGGGAGATGTGCCAATGTACTTCTTGGTAGTTAGTTTGTCTGCCCAGAAGGCATTGACTAACTTCTTGTTACATGTCTTTTTGTTATCTTCCAACAATTTCTTAATGATATTGACCATGCTTTTATTAGATGATTTGAAAGTCCATTACCTTGAGGGCCGACATTAGATTAAAAATGTTAAATGTTAAACATTACATGTTAAATGTTTACATTTACGTTTACATTTTTATGTGAGATCTACCCCCATATTGGGCTTGTAGAGCACCTCTCGGCGCAATGACTCAGTGATTTATTGGCATCTATTTGTGTATCAATTTGATGGCTGCGTGTTGATTTACAATTATTTTGCCATTCAAGTTCATTTATGGTATCTACTATTAAACAATGTTCCACGGGGACTCCCCCCCCAGGGGTCTAGTTTCCTAGCTCCCTCGCGCTTCGGGGACTTGGGGACGAGAAGGGGTCGTTTCCCCACGCTCCCAAAAAACAGGGTAAGCAGGGGGACGTGCCAAGGGGTCGTTTCCTTGTGTTGAGGGGTCGTTTTCGAAAAGGGGGTTGTGGGGGGTCGAGGGGCCCGATTTTTTTAAATAAACTTTTGTTTATAATTAAAATTTAACATTAGTTTTAATACTTTAGGGTTTCAATTCGTTTTTTTATAAATTTAATTCATTATTCGCCTTGGCCCCTCACTCCATTCGCAAGACGTTCCTAGTTCCTCTGCAGCAGAGAGGAATTGGTCCACATATAGCTTCATCCTCTCTATCAAGAGGAACAAGCTTACCTCTAAAAGAGCGGAGAAGTTAGTTGCCGTGCATAGTACCCTACATCTTGAGCATAGGAAGACACCTGAGTATTTGAAGGGACCAACAACACGATGGGATGTTGATCCAGAGGATGATGCATAGGTAGATATGGAGGAGAGACTTGATGAGAGACATATGGGGTTGGTTGGTGTGCCACTTAGCATGTTTGAGAATGCTAGTGATTCTGATTGAGATGGTGATATGGTTGATCCTGGTTTATTCATGCAGCAACTGGATGCAGAGACTAGCGGGGCATTACCTTGAGGCTTGAGCAAAATTATGCTCGTTTATCTTTTGATATGTTGATGTTCTAATGTTATTCCGACTCTATAAAATTTTGACTCTTGATGTATCAGAATTGACTTTAATCTTTTATAATTCTATAAAATTTTGACTCTTGATGTATGATGTTTTAGACTTGACTTTTATAATTTTATGTCAATATTCACTGTTCAGTATTCACTATTCATAGTAGGAAGTGGAACATCAATATAGTTTAAACTTTAATAATAATGTATGATATATGATTATAAATTAGAATTTTAAATTTATATGATATTAGATAATGATATTCATATCAATGATCATGCTTTGCAGCTTTTCAATTCAAACCCAATTGTCATAGTGGACTCAATTTATAAATTATATTTTATATTTATAAGTTCTTAAGACCCTGTCGTCCCGCCACGTTTCCTAAAAATTGGTGGGGAGCTTTTGCATAGGCCGCTCCTGCGTATCCTCGCTCCCTCGCCCCCTTGTCCTTGAACCTTGGTGGAACATTGCTATTAAAATTTCCATTAGGGATATTATAGTGGTATCAAAGTTGTGCATCTTGCCAACCTGTGGGTTAATTGTAAATCAACTTCAAGAAAATCGAGGGTTTAAGAGAAAAGACAATTGTGCCAACCATTTTGTAGAAGAAATATCGTTTGTTAAAGAGGGCACTTAATATTTTGGCAAAATTATTAAAAAAAATAAAAATATTGGAGAAGTCAAATCATCGATGAAGAACACTTTAAAGGCCAGATTTGTTGCACACATAATAAGTATCCTACAGAATTGCTAACAAGTTGTTGCCGTCGATCAAATTTTCAAAAGGAGGCCAAACATTTATTTTGTTGAAAGCCCAAAATTGGCTAAGGAAACTCAAGGCACATTTTGAAAAGGGGGATTTATTTGTGAAAACCCAAATATTTGGTTTAAATGGCCAACACATTTTTTTTTTGATTACAGTGGAATCGGCAGCAGGGGCAGCCTCGCGACTCGCGTTACACGGGGTCAATTCTGACCGCTACCTCTATAACCACTAGGAGCTGCACCCGCCCCTCTATACAACTCCAAGGTAAGTCCGGGGGATTTGAACTCGTGACTTTTAGTACGGAGCCCGCCTTTCTAATGAACTTCACCGCATTGTGATTGCCAACTCGCTTACCGCTGTGGGGCTAGGGCCAACGCATTATTAAATGGCAAGGTCTAAGGTTTATTAAAACCCATGATTAATTATTTTTTTTGGAAAGGCCTGAATCTCATAAATTTTCTGATTGCCGTGAAAATATTTGAAGAGCTGAATGTAATTACAAGGATCGTGAGCTTTTGTTTGGTAGTTGCGAGCTTTTGTTTGGCAAGAAATGCGATTCTGGGCGAGGGTTCAATTTCTCACAGGCCGAGATTGCATGTTTGGAGCAACTTAAATCTAGTGGAGCTGAGGGTTGCTCTTCCTCCAGCCAACAAATCAGATCGAGTAGGCAATACATACATGAACTGTGCACATCTGAAGCTGCAATTTCTCATCTAGTTTGATTATGGATTTAAATACTGTATGGTATGGTTTCTCCATCAGACAGAAGAGCAAGCCACATAGGCGCAGAGAACGATTTTTTGAGAGCTTGGGCGACTGGTTAATTTGTGCATCAATTTCCTGTGCATGGTTTATGGGCTGAATTATTACAATTCTAAGTGGACCACTACCTGAAGTTTGATTATCCTTGGGCTGCGATTTATTGCTAAAGTGGATTGCTTGTTCCAGAGAAATCTAGACATCCCTCTCTGTCCGCAGGATAGTTCAAATCACTATCTCCCACTCTGGACAAGCGGCCATAATAGGGACGAGTTAGCTGAGGAATAAGGGAATCAAATCCCTCTTCTCTGTTGCTAAACGAGTTATCATTTTCTTGGAGCAAGCAGTTACTGTTATGGGACTTGCTACCTGATTTCCAACAGTCACCTACAGACATTACAGTCCGTGACTTCCCTTTCTGCTGAATGCATTGATGGTTGCCTCATTTCCTGGATACGCAGAGCGTCAAAGATCTGTTATCAAGGGGTGGTAAATGTTGAGTCATTATCCTGTGCGTGAATTACTTCTGTTGGAGAGCTAGTGTAATACTGTGTTGGGGGCTGCGTATTCTCTCTAAAGGGAAGGGGCCAACTTAGAGCTTCTTATTGGCTGAGAGAAAGGCGTATACAATGTTGGTGGTAACTATATCTCCTGAACAGGCCGTAATGCTTGACTAGTTGAGCAGTATTCTCTTGTTTGCTTGTGCATAGGATATATTTGTTCCTGGGCACTGTATTTTACACCTGAATGTTGATCTGTTGTGCTGTGGGTCATGCAATCATCTGCGTGGGGGATGATACATATATTTGTGCCAAGAGACACGACTTCCTTAATATTTGACTGGTATATGACTAGGAGACAAGTGTTCCTCTCTATCACTGCTGGATGTGTTGAGCCAAATAATCTTTTGAATTGGGAACAAGTCGGAATTCCTAGCTGTGCATGTTGTCCTCAAATAGAATTTGGGTTCGTTTATTTGCTGCTGATAGTGTTACTGATATGTATCACTGAGTCAAGCTTCGAGTTGCTGGATCTCAACAGACTACATATCTAGGTTCCAATATTCCTGTACTTCACTGTCTGTGTAGCCATATTGTCATTTTCCTCAGAATTACTGCTATTTAAATCTGGTATTAGCTGTGATGAATTTGTCTCTGGGCTTAGAATAAAAATTACCCACATTTTGAAGCCTCATTATTCGTTGAAAGCTCTCTGTGCATTTCTTTTTTTTTGTAATCTATACCTATAACAACATGCATATGAAATGTTTGATTAAACCCTTGACTGGAGAAAAAAATTAATTCTGGAAGGGGATTTTACAGTGGAATCAAAATCCAGTCACTAACATACATTTAAACTTAGAATATTGGAGAAGTGTCTATGTGGGAAGATGGACCTTGAAAAGTCCCTAAACACCCTCAAAAGCCTCCTCAATGGATTAAAATAAAAACAACACTTTAAGACATTACTTGGTTCTTCTTTGCACCAAGAAATAAAGCAAAACAACAGACCATTTTCCAGAAAGGTCCATAATATGCTAAGGCAGAAGCAACAGAGGAATTTACAGAAGGAAAAAGAAGTGGGAAATTGGCTTTATGCACTTGGGATGGACTTAAAGACTGTAAGATCAGAAAATGACTTTCTCACATTGGAAAAACTGGAATCTTGTCTTTCCAAGGTGGAACAATCTGATTGGAGTTTAAATTGGGCTGTGGAGCCAGCTATGCTAGCATTAGTACAAGCCAGATTCTTGGAGCATCCAGGTGAGAGAGTCAAGCTTATAATTGCCACTTGTTTCAGTGATATTTTGAGGAGAGTAGCACCCTTTCTTCCCTACAATGATGACACCATGAAGAGGGTCTTTCAATTGATTGTAGAGTGCTATTCAGGGCTTCATGACACCCAAAGCTCCAACGCTCCAACTTTGATAAAAGGTATGTGATCTTAGACACTATGGCCAAAATCAGATTCTACGTAGTCATGCTTGATCTAGAGCAGGATCATTTGATCTTTCAGATGTGCCAATATTTATTCACCAACATCAGAGAGCATCACCCTGAGGAGGTAAAAGCCAACATGCAAGATATATTATCTTCATTACTAGTTGAAGATGACATCACTTTCAAACAGTTGCAGACAAAATTGTTAGCCATTTGGAGGAAGACAGAGGTTGTCTCACCAGTTGCCTATGAGCTAGCCAAAAGGTTGGTTGAGCAAAACATGAGATTCTTCAGAAGGCAGCTAACCCAGGAGGAGTTTCAGAGGATTTGTGGTGACCATTCATGTAGTAGGAATGAGCTGAGGAGAAAAGGTCTTTGCTTCACCTGCAAGAAGTCTCGGGGACTTGATCACTCATGCTTCGGTGATACAACAGAGATGACTGAGGTAGATAAGGAGGAGGATCCTTCTGACTTTCCAGATGAGGATTCTTCTTTAGTTGAGTCCATCAGTTCTTATGAGGACACCCCCGAGGAGCATGAGCAACTGTATGGAGTTGTTGACAACAGTCTCGGTACATATTCTTGTGAGCAGTCAATAGACCCCATAGGAGACATTAGGGGAGATGGGTCACCCGTGATGATTCAGCGTGAGCAACATATGGTGGAACATGGGTTAGATCAGGAGGATGATATGCACAGTGTGTGTGATGGGCCATCTGTGGAGGGTCAGCGAGTGGCTCATGTTGAGCCCATGATGGAGGAGGATGAGTAGTTTTCCTTTGGGCCAGCCATTGGTGAGGAGTAAACAGATGCACGAGGTTGTCGACACTTGTCATCAGGAGGTGCTGAAGCCTAACAGGGCAACTTTGCAGGAGATTGGTAGACAGGAGGAGCACACAGATTTTAATCATATGAGTGGCGATACTAGAGATGGTGGTGCACCCGTCTATAGGTCTACCCATGATGAGGTGCAAATAGGTGCAGCGACAACCAATAGAGTTGTAGCATATATTGGCAACAACCCTCTCAAGGACTACATATATAGGGCTTGCGACACCATTTGCCCACCTTTATCCTTCTAAGAGAAAAGCGTAAAGTTTTCCTTATTGATGGATTGGTCGGAGCTACAGGAGTTGAGCATGGACCGACATCCACCTAGCAGATTTGTTCTATACACAAGTGTCCATTCCTCTCATGAGCTGGATCGGCGAGAGATCATGAGTTGGTACCCTCCTAACGGGGTGATAGTTATATTCAGGGTCATAGTGCAGCAAGAGCCCTTAGATGTGAGGGATCCTGCATGTTTTAGTTGGTAGTGGGATGCAAGCCGACAACTCTTCAACATTCCAACCCAACATCAACAGAGTATGATTGGCATTGGTTTGTGTCCGGGGTTGGATTGGAGAGAAGTGATGAGTTGGTATTCAATTGATGGAGCAACATTTACAGCTAGAGATAGGGCACAGTTGGAGCCATGGGATATAGGTGCTGATGATTGGCCATGGTGGCATTGGGATCCAGGGGGATCTATTGATGGCAGGACGAGTCAAAGTTTAGTCTGGGATCTGGGGATTAAGGGTTCCGTTCATGGTATTACTAGTGGTTTGTATGGGATCCAGGTATTAGTTCTCAACTGCAGAGGACCACCAGGTTGGTCGACAGATATGGATTGCTTGAGGGCAAGCAATATTGGGGTGGGAGGATTTGTAATGTTCCTTTTTTCTAGTTTCCCTTATGGCGTGGTCAGGATCGACTTCCATGGTTGGAGGCAGCTAGGTCACAGGTGCAGGTTACTCCATCAGCGGGCCCAGGAGCTTTTGGAGGAGCTTTATGGCGTTTTGAGGAGTTTCTTTGGGATCTGATGGCGTTCGCTTGGCATATTCCATCATCCGCACAATTTGCTTTTCATTCCGTTGCATTCTGACAACTTAAAAAATAGCATTATTATGGGGCCTAACTTAATGAATTATGCTCGAGGTGGCATTCCGGGAAGATTAATTGATGGAACACCTTAGTGTAATAGCTTGTTGGAACTATAACGAGAAAATCTACAACATGGGATGTTGAGAAGTGACTTCTGGTAGTCAGAGAGAGTATGGTGGCCAATTTACCATTTTCCCACATTAAAAATATATTTTAATTGAGGGAAATGTGCTTAGTAATTAAAAGAATAATAAAATAGGAGCTTCTAGAGGGGTCCATCAGATCTATAAAAAGGGGAGGAGGAGGCCATTAGAGGACATCTTGGATTGACATTTCTTCTTGTAGGTGAGGTTGAGAACCTGGTTCTCTACTTCAGCAGTAGCCCCAGGACGGAAACCCTCGGGTGTGCTAGTAGGTGTTGGATGAAAACCCAACCCTCTTGAGGAGATTTCACTCATAAATCTCACGATGCTTTATTGGAGTTTTGGAGAGAGCAGTTTTGCAGTAGCTGGTTGCAACGGTCTTCTCACTGAGCCATCTACATCATTGCCAGAGACATTCATCAGTTGGGTCAGAGATCTTTTTATGGGATTTGCTCCGCTTGCTTGGCAAGCTCAAGTTCCACTATTCCTTCATGTTGATGTGCTCTATTAAGTGGATTAATAAAATGGCTTAGTGATTTTATTGACATCTATTTGTGTATCATTTTGATGGCTGCGTGTTGATTCACAATTATTTTGCTGTTCAAGTTCATTTCTAGTATCTACTGTTAAAATTTACATTAGGGATATTATAGAAGGACATCGCATGTACTAGATTTATCGTTGAAGGAATCAATTATGCTAAAATTTAGATTCATATATTTTCTCAAATATTCACTTGTAGCATACCATATCTTGATCTACTAACATAATCTATCCAAATTATGTACATTCCAATAATGCTTTTGTTTCTCCAAAATAGAATCTTGTTGTTCCACATCTTGGATGAGCCATCCTTTGGAAGGTGGAACTGAATTTGAAATTTGAATAATGAATAGATTCATTAGTTAGCAAGGGTGAGGATTTATGACATGACTATATTGAAACTACTACCATGACTATATGGTTTATAACCATGGCTATATATATAATCCTCTATATATGAGCTCATCCCTCTCCTCGACCACCTCATTTTTTGCTTTTTCCTTCCCCCAGAACCTTGTGGATGTGGACTATGATGTTCCATGCCTCTACCCAAAGAAACATTGACAAGTCTTGATTATTTATCATGACCTTTTTTTTTTTTACAGAAATGATTATGGATTATATTAACTGATTGGTCTAAATGCCAGATTTCAGATTACAATGGGAGGGAGCAGAGCCCAAATAGTTTCGACAACCAAAAGTGCTATGGAGCTTGTGGTCAGCTTCCAGCACTTTTTGGCTATAGCTATGGAATCGATTTCTATGATTTGCCCAAGCTTAAAAGTACAAACGAGCTGTTTCAATAGCAAGCAGTAAAACATATGAACTGACTGATTATGGAATTGAATCCCATGTTTCATCCCCGTCTCTTATCATTGCCCCAGTAGAGAGAAGGGCAGCTTTATTAGCTTCAAGATCTGCTTCTTTGTTGTTGTCTCTCAATACGTGGAAGTATTTCAGGTTTTGGAACAATTTCCCCAAACTTCTGATTCTAGATATCAGTCTTGCCAATCTTAAATCCCGAGGGAATGAGTTGGTCACCATGATTTTTATTATCACTTGAGAATCCCCAAAAATGTTTGTCTCCATGATTTCCAAATTCAAGAGCAACTTAAGACCTTGGAAGAGGGCTAAAGCCTTAGCTTGAATGCTGGAGTTGATCCCCAGACCCCAAGCAAAGTTGTGGGTCGATATGCCTTCAGTGTTTTTTACAATTCCTCCTGCCCCAGCCTTGCCAGGATTTCCCTTTGATGCCCTGTCAAAGAAGAGAGAGTGCACCTTTTGATTGGAGATCCAATCTTGAAAATCTTCATTATTTTTCCCCCTTATTTGCCAGTCTTTAGAAGGGGAGATATTTCTGGTAGCTTGATGAAATTGCAGGTTTAGGGAGGCACCCCAAACAGTATCTAACTGATTTAGAATTGAAGCGTCTTTTTGATCTCCCAAGCATTCTTTTAATTGGAATTTTATCTTAGCCGCTACCACCTTGACATCATGCTGCGTGTTTCTAAAAATTCTGCTGTTTCGCTCTAGCCAGATCTGCCAGCCGCTGATTTTAGGAAGGGAAGACCAAGCTGCTTTAATCACTTTGTTTTTGGGAGGAGGGTCGGGATAACTATTCTGCCAATTTGCAAAAAGATCAATTATGGAGATGGGAAGAACAAAATTGGGGTTCCAATAATCCACCAGCTCACTCCAAACCTGCACAACGAATTTACAATTTAATATGAGATGTGTGGCACATTCCACATTCTCTCTGCACAGGGGACACCTGGATGGGCCATGAAATCCACGTTTCTGCAATTTATCATCAGTGAGGATTTTCCTGTGGCATAAAAGCCAACAGAACATGTCAATTTTGGGTAGAGAGGAGAGGTGCCAGACTGCATTCCAAGGAGCAGGGTCAGGAGGGACATGTGGTCTCAAAGAGAGTTTTGCATAGCCTTGAGCTACGGTATAACCTGCTGACAGCGAACCCCAGCCACGCGAGTCTCTTCTGTGCACGTGCGTGGGAGCAATACCGTTCAACATATCACGAAGGCAGCTGCGATCCTGAAGAAGCTCTGGAGGCAAATCTATAAAATTCCAACCTGCCCAGCGCGTCCCAGCCCACGTGGATATATCCCACAGAGTGGATTTCCCTGAAGCGGTCAACCAGCAACGCAACGCATTCAAGGAGGAGCATTCACCAATCGGATCTCAGTCCATGATGCAATTAGTCCAAATATTTATATTCCTCCCATTTCCAGGAATCCAGTAAGCATTGGAGCAGATCAGGGGGGCGGCTTTGGAGCAGAGCCTTACAAAGGGAGAGATGCCTTGGGGGAGAGGCCCATCCAGGCATCTAACTCTCTTGCCTTTGAAATATTTCCTCCATAGCGCTAATTGGGCCCAGCTAGGCTTGGGCGCAATAATTTTCCAGAGAAGTTTGGCTCCCATGGTAATGTTCTGAAGGGAAAGGTTCTTGAAGTTTAAACCCCCTTCCATTAGAGGCTTGGAGACAGTCTCCCAATTAACAAGAGGGATTTTCCTCTCATTTTGTTTGCCTCCCTTCCAAAAGAAATTGCGTATGTGCTGGTCCATTTTCTGAAGAATGCCAATTGGAGCAAGGAGTACTGAGAATTGAAATAAGGGGAGACTGCAAAGCACAACTTTGATGAGAACTGACTTGCCCGCAATATTGAGCCAGGTGAATCCCCATGCCTAGAGTTTGTTCTTGAATTTTTCCACTTGGGGGAGCCAATCCTTGCTGTAGGCCCGCTTGAGGAAGATAGGGAGCCCAAGATATTTAAAAGAAGTCCAAGCTGAAGAGGTTGCGAATCCAAAACATCTGGCAATGGAACTAAGCAAGTTGGGCGTAGTATTCCAACAGTAAATGTGGCATTTCCCCTTGTTGAGACTACTTCTCGACGCCATACAAAACTCATCAAGAGCTTCTTTAAGTTTGTTGGCCGAGTGGATCGATGCAGCCCCCAGCAACAAAGTATCGTCTGCAAAAAGGGCATGATTGATGCTTTTGACTCCTCTTGTAATGCAAAGCCCTGAGATCTCCTGCTCTTGCATTTTCTTGTTTAGATGGAAACTGAGAACGGAGGCTTGGAGGACAAACAGAAAAGGAGAAAGAGGACAGCGCTGCCTTAGTCCTCTTGAGGCTTTGAAAAAACCAACAGCTCTGCCATTTACAAGGGGAGCAATCCATGGCTCCGAAATGCAGGCCTGGATCCAGTTTATAAAATTCACTCCAAATCCAAACTTTTGCAGAACATTCAAAAGAAAACTGTGCCTAACACGATCAAAAGCATTTGCTAAGTCCAATTTGATAGCCATACCTTTTTCCTTGCGCTGCTGGCTTGAAAGGATTGCCTCTTGAACTAATATGAAGTTGTCCACTAGCTGTCTATCGTGAATAAAGCCCCCTTGATTCTTTGGAATGATTTTGGGAAGAAGATATTTCAGCCTGTTAGCTATTACTTTGGTGATCAACTTGTAACTAGTGTTGCAAAGAGAGATGGGACGAAATCTGTTGAAGGAGCTGGCACCTTTCTCCTTGGGGATGAGTGCAAGGAAAGCAGAGTTTGTACTACCTCCAATTTTTTGACAGGCTTGGGATTTTTGGACCATTTTATAGAGATCTTTTTCCACAATATGCCAGCAGGATTGAAGAAATTTGGCGGAGAATCCATCCGGTCTTGGGGCTTTGTCTGGGTCCATGGCAAAGAGAGCATTCTTGACCTCAGCCTTGGTGACTTTAGCTTCTAGCTGGTGGTTCATCTCAGCAGAGATTGAAGGGGGAACCCAGTCCAGAAGACAAGAATTCTGAACTAGATTCACATCCTCACTATACAAATTTTTGAAATGTAGAAATGCTGCTCGTTTGATGCTTGCAAAGTTCTTGTGATTGATAGTATCTCCCTTGATTTCAGCAATGGAATTGAAGCATTTTCTGGCTTGAGCTTGCTTGTGAAAGAAAGAAGAATTTCTGTCTCCCGCTTTGAGCCAAAGGCAGCGAGACTTAATCCTCCGAAATTCTTCTTCAGCCAGGCAGGCTTTATGAAAGTGCTGTTGGAGTTGGACCTCCTTTTCGAGGATTTCTTTGGTTACATATGCCTCTTCCGAAAGCAAATGATGTGCATCTAGCTGATTTTGGAGATTTTTCCTTTCAGCTGCTGGATTAGGAAGGGTTTTGGCCCAACACTTTAGAGCAGATTTCGTTCTTCTGAGCTTTTCTTCCCACACATAGAATGGTGATCCATTGTCTGGTTGAGACCAACTTTCCTTGACTATCTGCAAAAAATTGGGTTCCTTGACCCAGAGGGGGCTAAATCTGAAGGGGATGGGGCCAAGATCGGGATGGGCCCGGAGTTCAAGCTTGATAGGATTGTGATCAGATATGCTGCAAGAAAGGATTTGCATACTAGCGTCTAATCCAAGCAAAAGAAAGGAACTTTGGACAAAGAACCTATCCAACCTTGCTGCAATGTGTCCAGGGCCTACTCTTTTATTTGACCAAGTATACTTACCAGAAGAGGGCTTGATGTTTAGCAAGTCCCAATCTTGCAGGAGATCCTCTGCCCATTCCCTTGCCGGATATCGCACAATGCAACCTCCTCGCTTTTCTGAGGTGTGCAACGTGAGATTTAGATCACCTGCAATAATGATGTTGTGTAGGTTCCCAAGGTCTGCTTGGCTTCTTATTGAGTCCCAATAGGCCTTTTTTTCTCCAGCATTGACCGACACATAAACATTGAAGAGACAAAAAGATTCTTTAGTAACGAGATGCTGCATTTATAGTAGCAGCCAATGAGTATTTGAAGTCTCAGATACTAACAAAAACTTACTATCATTCCAAAGAGTGCCCAACCCTCTAGAGGCTCCTCGGGCTGAGACAACTTTTGCTTTACTTTTACTCCAGAGTATTTTGCTTGTTTGGAGGAAGTCTGAGTCCTCCATCTTGGTCTCCTGGATAAGGAATATGTCCGGGGCTTCTATTCTTATTAAGTTTCTTATGGCCTCTTCCTTGATTTTGTTCCCCATACCCCTATAATTCTAGGAGACTATTTTCATTATTTACCTTTGTTCTGCTGGGCTCCCTTGGAGCCTTGAGACTGGTTTCTCGCCATCTTCGGCTTTTTTGCTAACAACTTCTCCAGAGTTGGTTGGCTGCCCTGTAACTTATCCTTGTACGTTTCCTGCTCTCTTTTCTCCCGTCTGTTTTGCGGCCTCTTGTGGATCTCCTTATAGAGGCTTGGGAGTCACCTATTTCTCCTTCCTCCTCCGAGTCTTCCGACTCTTGGTCCTCTTCCTCGACTTTGACAGGGATTCCTTTTGAGCTTTCTGCAACACCTGCATCCTTGGAAAAGATAGATAGGTTACCTTTATCTGGAGACACTGCCTTTTGGTCCACGACCTCCTGGGTGTCCTCTAGCTGTGAGCTTAGAGGATCAAACTTATTTTCTGGAACAGGTTTGGGCGGGATCTGCTGAGCAGAGGCCTGGTGAGGACCTTTTCCATTAGGGCCTCCCGACTTTTGTGTCTTGTGAGAAGTTTTGGAGCGCTTGACTTGATTCCAGCCGTCCTCCTTCCCCTGCACAACCTCGTTGTTGGACGGGCAGCCTCTGGCGAAGTGGCCATAGACATGGTATTTCCGGCATTTGAAGGGCAGCTGCTCATAGTCTAGTTTCTGCACATGCGTCCAACTTCCAACATTGATTTTGATGGCCTCTGGCAACCCCACCTCCAGATCTATTTCTACGCAGATTCTGGCGCAGTCATATTGGTCCTTATTGTTTGCTCGATCTATGAATTTCCCAAGGGCATTTCCATTCTGCATCAAAGAGTCCCAATTCCAGCAATGAGCTGGGAGATTTGGGAGCCTAACCCACACCGGGACTGCTTTGGGCATGTCCACTGCTAGATCAAAGTCCGAAGTCCATTTATTTAGGTACAAACCCTGAGGGCCCATGAAGTAGGGGCCGTTTTGGAAGATCAAATCTTTGTCATCCTTTGAAGAGAATTTGAAGAGGAAGAATCCTCTCCCCAGAAAATAAGAGGTAACACTTTCTTTGATCAACAACGCCCAGTTTTTGTTGACCCAGCTCTCACTGGTTTTGGGGGATGGCCATAGCCCAGTGAACTGGCCGATGAGAGCTCGCTTGGCCAAAGATAATGCAACCTGGATCAGGGTTTTTGGGGGAAGGGAGATTTCAGGCATATCATCCAATTTTTTGACGAATTTCACAGCTTCTGAGTTCTTCTTTGGAAGCCCTGCCAAGAGTCGATTAAAGGCCTCAGTAGATGAGGGTGGAGGAGGAGGAGGGGGAGGCGCCTGGGGAGTGCCCAGCACCTCCATGGGCACGAGCCCTAGATTGGACGCAGACCTGTCACAAGCACAGACGCAGTAGCAGGCAGCCCCAACGCGGCTTGCAAAAAATCGGGCGATTTATCAAAGAAAACACAGATGTTGTCTAATTATTTATCATGACCTTAGTAGCCCCATAGTGGGCCAATTCTTTTGGTTTGCAACCCCATTTTGCTATGGGTTGTGTGGAATTGTTAGCTCTCCCTTGGTTCCTATCTCCTTGCAATAACTTGCGGACTGTGGAGGTATGCACTCCCCCATTGTCCAGTCTCAAGACTTTGATCTTCTTCCCTTTGTAGTTTTCAACTAGAGAAGATAAGATAAGAGAATTATTAATGTCCAACAAATGAACATAAAAGAAGGTCAATGGGATTGCTAAGTACACTCATGTTGATATAAGTAGGAGTACCAAAAGGTCTCCTATATAAAGAACAAGAAACAAAGCAGAAGCATAATGTCTATAAGATGGAACATGGAAAAATCTCGACTCCAATTGCAGATGACCATAGAAAGGAGTTAGAGACTATGTCGTGATCCACTAGATTTGGATCTATCTCTCCTAACAATTGAGGCCAAATGAAGAAAACTCAAAATATAATGGTTTCCTGAAGGAGAGATGCGGGAAGATTTGGACCCTTTGCTACACTACTACTAAGAAAAAGTAACTTGTTGGTGTTTAGGTGATCTTGGTCGCCTGCTGGTAAGAGATCTGGTCCTACGACATCTCTGAGGTTTCTAGGGGAGGGGAGTCCCTCGAGTTTACATTGATCTGGAGTTCGAGGCAATGTTGCTATTAGTCTGTCTTGTGGTCCCCCCTAGTTGATGGGAGCATCAGAAAGAAGGACATGATCCACTAAACTCTTAAAACTTGCTAGATACCTCATCCTTGGTTTGTGAGAAGTAGATCTTAAGATTTACGAGAGAATTCAACAATAAAGGAAACATAATACATGCTTTCTGGTATTGACGCCACTGACATTAGTCCACAAACATCTAGATGGATTAGGTCTAGAATCTTGTTATACATATGCTCATTGCGTGGGAAAATAGCTATGGAATGCTTGCCAAGCATGCATCCACTACATACACCATGTTGCTCAATATTGAACTTTGGAAGACTTGTGACTAATGCAAGTGCCCTATCCTCTTGTGCCACAACTTGCATAACTTGTTATTGTCATACACCAAAGCTTGAAGAGCTACAACTTGTATAAATTAGCTTCTCTAACCCCTATTACCCAAGCTATATCTGGGTTAGAATCCTTCAGCCCATGACCGAATCTAAAAGTAAATTCTTCGCGAGACTTGGAACAAACAAGACATCATCAAAATCTAAAGAATTTTGTATTCAAATTCAGTTGTAACTTGCAATAGTCTCTTTGTAAGTGTTATTGTCAAACTTGAGTTGAATTGTATTGGGTGCACTTTCGGTTGAACCCGACACCCATAAATTGATTAAGTCCACATTACAATAGTTGAGTCAATGTTGAGTGGTTGAAACTGAAGAACCATTGTACATACTACAAATCACTAGTTTGGATGCATTTTTGGTGGTATTCGACTCCCCCATTGTGTTGAAGTAAAAATCAAGTGAGCGAGTTTAAATGGAGTGAAATATGTAATTGTTGGAGTTATTGAATACTTGGATAATCGACATCAAAGATAACACAACCATCATGCACAAAAGTACTCTCCAATCAGTGGCAACTTGTCTGCAAATAAAGCAAGCTCAAATTGATCTTCAAAATCAAATTTAGTTTCTTCAAGATGAACTTCAATAAAAGAATCTTCAACATTTAGAACTAGTAATGGTTCATAATAGCCCTCTTTTTGATGATGTTGCTGATGATGGTGATGCTGACGATTCTTTTTAGCAAACCACTCATGAGTCACTTACTGAAACAACTTCAAGTGCGGAATAAGATGAAGTTACGTGATCAAGTTCATCCTTTTTTTTGCAAGCCAATCATCAGACCATGGGAAGAAATCTAGTGCAACAAAAATTGGCATGGGTTAGGATATGAAAAAGATGACAGTACCTTGGATATTCTAGATTACTCAAAACCAATCAAGTTTGACAATGGAGGTTTTTTTTGGATAAAAAACATCAAACATCAATGAGGATAAAGAAAAGTGCAAACATTGCAATCATACTAGTCACATGGGTGATTGCTGTTTTGATCTCCATCCTTGTCACCATTGTGGCAAGAAGAATCATTCGTTAGGAAAATGCTCCAAAAGAAACAAACTTGCAAGATTGAAGATTGACTATGTATAGATTGATCCTTGGGAGTGGTCATCAACAACCCAGCGACTACATCAATTTTACCGAAGAATTCAATTTCAAGTGAAGACAAATATTGTAGTTGATAGTGAAAAGAAGATGGTATTCTCATGCGCTTGAAAGGGGGAGTACAATGGTGAAACTATCCTACATCTTAAGGGGGAGAGTTCAAAAATCAAATGCAGATGGTTAGTGGTCAAACAAAAACTGCTTTTGGTCTCTCCTTTCAGCTGACAAAGGGGAGGAATTGATGATGAAATTGAAATTGAATTGATTGAAGATGGTTGTCACATTGAAAGTTTTGACAACACAATGAAATTGCCAGATGGGCATCAAAGACTTTGGAGGAATTATGGTTCAATGTTTTGTAGTTGAATCATACATGGGATATAAGATTGGGATGGTGATTGAAAGAAAATTTATGGACATTCTTTGTGCACTTGGATGGTTATTCAACCTAGCAAAGGATAGATGGATCCTTTTACATGCAACTTGGCATTAGATTGAGTTGTCAAACATTTTCAAGGATGTGTCAAACTTACAACTAATTCACTTCTCTCGGTGTGCCATCTTCAGATTGAAGACCCCTTAAAGATGAAGCATTTCATTGCTTATTGGGGCTAGGATAATTAAAGTTCCTTTCATTTAAATGGCTCATGTACTAGCTAAAAATTTGGTGAGGGCAAATGAGGAGGTAGAGCACAAACTAGGCTTTGTCCATGGACTTTTATTTATCCTTGCTTTTTCATTTCTTTTTACTGCATCAACCTCTTAGGGCAAAGTTTCCGGGACCCTACTCAAGTATGAGGGAAACAACAAACCAATACTGATGATAGATAACAATCAACCCAAAGATGGGATGTGAATACAAGGGAGAGATGGAAAATGTTAAGTATGGGTTGCCATGGACACACAACATCAATCAGGGCTTCCTATTTGTGCCCCTCCTAGATAGGGGAAAGCAAGGCCTCAAGGAGTGTCACACTGGACTAGGGACAAGTGATAACCACCAAGGTGAAGGATGGGAACAAAGATACAACTAAAAACATCAATTATCTAGTTTAACCTGTGATCCATACTAGAATGACCCTCAACATTAATTAAAAGCACTTGATTACAATTTACAAATTGGTTAATGTAGCTCATATTTAATAACCCACCTTGATTGGATGAGTAAGCTAGATTTAAAAAGCACTAACTGGAGCATACATGGGAGGCATGAGGCTAGCTATTTGTGGATCATCATGGGGTTGTTGGCTGGCAAGTGGAAACAAAAGAGAAAATTTTCTCCTATGGTCACCCACTTGGGTGGGTAACAAGCCTCAAACAATGTATCTTTATTCTCAAATATGTCAAAGGTGAAATATACCTCCAAATATCGAAAATTGTTTAAACAATGTGTTCTTAACCCCAAAAGTTCTCTTTAAAGAGAAAACATGCTTTTAAATCTATGGAATATTCTTCGAATAGTTTGTAACACCCCCAAAAGTCATTTTAATATGCATTAGATGCTTTCTTGTGCAAAGCATCCCTTTCAATGGGGTAATATTCATGATCAATCAACCAAATGTTCTCATTTTTATACATGGAGTGGTATGCTCCACATCAGATGACCCTTATTTGACCAACCAAATGACTTTGGCACCTCATGTCATTAGTCTAAGGAAATCTTTCCTTCTTTAGCTTCCTTCATTACCACTTGTCATGTCCTATTATTACTCCAAGGTAGGGTTTTTTTCTCTTCTGGGCTTTGTCTTGCCGCATGCCATGCTCTAAACCTCTTGTAATGTAGGTTGTTCCTTTTCTGTAGTTGCATCTGGTCCTTAACTTGCCATAAATCATAGTCTGGACACTTTTTGAGGTAAGATGTTCATTATCTAGGGGTTGTTTGCTTGCACACATCCTCCATCTATGTGGTCTAGGGTCCTGGGTGAAACCAAGGAACAAGTCTCCTCATCAATGATGCAATAAAATATGGTGTAAACTATGTAACCATGCCTCCAAATTAGTGGCAAGTGTGCTCAATTGGAACCTCATTGTGAAGTATCTTTGGAGAAGTCTTCATCAATACCTCCCAAGTCTCTTACTGCAACTTGTGACTATGAGGATCTTCTTGGCTGGTGAGAGAAGTCCATGAAATTTCAAAATGAACCTGTTGTAGCGGCTACAATAGGTCCTTGGTCGTTTGTTGGTAAGCTGATGATTTCAAGCTCCCCTCCTTGATCCTAAAGAGTTGTCTGCGTTCTCATCTTTATGGAGCATATGTCATTTTCGGGCATAGGGGTTTTTGTTTGTCATGCAAAGGGGATGTTGTCTTGCTTTAAGGGAAATTGTGTGCGTATGAGTGGTTCTCATCACATAGACATGATTCACACTCACCTCGTGCACTCATGTCACGAATGGTGTTGCATCAAGCAAAGTATGTCTTATGTATTTTGGATGGTCTACGTTGTGTCACTAAGTGTTTGTGTGCGGTCACAGTCGAGTCCTATCAATGTTTCCATATGTTTCACTGATCTCACACTTAGCCATTTTTCCAAGCAACCTAGCCTCATCCAGTTTCCTGGAACTATGCGCTTTGTTTCTGCAACCATCAAACTTCCTCCCTTGCTTGCTAAAATCTCGCAATGCGCAGAGACACTGACCTTCCTTGCCTGTTGAAACCTCGCAACCCGCAGAGGCCCCAGCCAACACTGCTCTCCAGAAATGTGCAAAGCAGTCCAACTGCACTGCACTTAGAAATTGCACAGAGGTGTCCTCACAGGACCCTTGTCCCGCAGTAGTGCTTTGAGCCTCAAAACTGCACAGTGTTGTCCTAGTGGTCTTGTCGGTCTTGCATGCAAAAATTGCACAGACGGGCCTGCCAGGGCCTCATTCCGGCAACAGTCACTATCTACAAAAATCCCCCAGATCTACCTCTCAGTGACTACAGGAAAAAGTGACATGCTGAAATCGCTTCCAAGGAGTTGAGGAATGCATGCAAACTCCGTCAGATGCATGATCATCTTGAGGGTAAGTATGGTAAGTACGAAACATCTTTCGAAGTACACCTCTTAGTTGAGTTTGCAGGATTGCTTGTCATTATCATATGATCTTGTCCTCAGTAACATGCATGTGCGCAAACACAAAAAGTCACTTTATGTGTTGCTTCTATGTGTCGTGCTTCCTTTTCACTTGTTCGACCGACTGTAGTCTTCCGCATGTTGATTGCTATGTCATGCTTGTGGCCTCGTTCTGGTGATGTTCAGGGTCTTCGCTTCGTGTGTACATGTTGTGCTTACTATGTAACCATCTGTGGCACTCACACACGAACTTGTATGCACTGTCGTGCAAGCGTCGTCGTGGTCGCCCAACGATCTATCACAAGCGTTGTGCTTGCCGCTTGCACTGTTGGTTAGTCATGTTGAGCATGTGTGCCTTGATGGTTTGAGGCGTCTGTCGTCAAGTTATGTGAGTGTGTGTTTGCAAGGTTGCATATGCACAAATTCACTCGCTCACACACTTAGTCATTTTGCTGAAGTTTTGACAACTAGATCACCCTCTAACAATCAGACCTTCAGCCTGCCATCGACTCGACCAACTGTCACCTAGAACAACGCAGAAGCATCCAGCAAGCCGTTTCAATCTGCGCTAACTGCAAGCTGATCATCCAACCCTCCTGCTGGTCAATCAGAGAGTTTGACCGGGCAGTCACCCTGGGACTCACTCACCTCAAAAATTGTGTAGAAGCTGCAAACCTTGCTTGCTCCGCTAACTGAGAAAACTGTGCAGACAGGACAGACAGACACCGAATGTCTGCCCCTGTCTCCCCTCCAGGATTGCATAGTTTTTCCAGCCAGTCACCTGTAAGCCGACCGACTACTCACCCAAAAAACTGTGCAGATTTCTGAGCAAGCCCCTCAGCAGCTCAGCATCCCGCTCGGCTCAGAAATTGCGCAGAAGTGGTCAGCAGGTTAGCCTCCCAGTAATTGCGCAGTTTTTGTCTCATGCAAATCCCGCTGCCAGCTCCCTCAAGGAATTGCGCAGTTTTTTTGCTGCCAAACCATCCTGAAGCTCGAAGCTTGCTCCCTCTAGGAATTGCACAGTTTTTGCTGCCAAGGCCCTCTGTTGCACAAATTGCTTCATCCCAGAAATTGTGCAGATCTTCCCTCCAGCCGAGCTAGTTCTCGCGAATAGTCACTGCTGATCCGAATTGTCCGTCTTAGTCTCCTAGTGACCTCTACGCAATTTTCACCAACAGTGCCCAGAGCTCGCATCCCAACTCGAAACTTCTCTTGCAATTTCGTAACCTCATCCTCTCTCCCGGTCACCTACATCCGAAAACAATCATGGTAGACTAGGAGGTTTATGGATTTGATGTCGTCTCGTCATGAGTGGTTGCAGACACATGTACATGAATAGACATGATGCAAAGACAGATGGGATGAACAAGGAGAGTACATGTGAAAGGATGTCTTCGCGAATGAAAAAATAAACGATCCATGCAAGGAGATGTGTTTGCCAACGGACGACCATGCGAAGATGTGTTCACAGACGGACGAACATGCGAACATGTGTTCACGGACAAACAAACGAACAGACAGACGAACATGCAATTTTCGTGAATGGACGAACATGTCAAGCATGCCAAAGCACAAGCAAGGAGCAACACACACATGCACCATCAAGCGAAGCCAATTCCCATCGAGGACTCCACACACCTGGCCATGCAAAGGTGAAGTGGTGATACACCAAGAGGACATCTATCACTCAGCAGCACTGCGACTCGACATGCACACCACCAACACCATGAACATACCAGCGTTGTCATGTCAAGTCATGTCAGGCCACATCACTACTGTGGGTGATACTGTGTAAATCAATGTAATGTAACGTGGATGTCCAAGAGACCCACTTGTAATCGGAAGAGTCATGAAAGTCATTTAGTCACGAGGGAAGCAAGGAGCAACATGCACATGCAACATCAAGCGAACCCAATGACCATCAAGGACTTCGCACACCTGGCCATGCAGAGGTGAAGCTGTGATACAAGAGGACATCCATCACTTAGCAGCATTGCAACTCGACATGCACACCACCAGCAGCATGAACATACTAGCGCTGTCATGTCGAGTCGTGTGATGAGTCATGTCAGGCCACATCACTACTGTGGGCCATACTGTGTAAATCAATGTATTGTAATGTGGAAGTCCAAGAGACCCACTTGTAATCTGAAGAGTCGTGAAAGTCAAATAGTGATGAGGGAAGTCGAACAGTCACAAGGGCCAATTCTACCCTTGGCTATAAATAGCCCTCATTTGTACATGCAAAAGATTATTCACCTTGGCTCCTCCCACATAGCCTTGAGAGTTTGTAATATTTTCTTTGAGGAGCAAGCAGTGGCTCCAACGCCCTGCCTACGGGGTTGGTGATGTAATGGTGTACCAATGTGTCGAACTTTCGCTTAATTCAGAAGCCTTCTAACAGGCCAACACGTTTTCACACGTGTTGTAACTGTTTGTAAGATTTATCTTGAACACTTGTCATACATGTTGCTTTAACCTATGTTAAACAACTGAACTCATTCAGCTGTTCTAATACATATATTTATGAAAATGTGTTGTATAAGTTGTTAATGCTGTCCTGCCCGTGTTGGTTACCTCCCCGGACATCAGACATAACCTTTCATGTAAATCTGTTATAAAGATCATCGTAGTCACGCGCACTGTTTCGCTGGGTGTTGTATGTGCTACCTTCCCTTGTGTTTTGTGATTGCTGCATCCGTGTGGACTGCTCCTTCGGAAGTTGTGCATGTCTTGTTGAGTTGTGTGTCTCTGACAGAGTTGGGATTCTTCTCTTTTGACTGGAGACTCACTTCGGTCCTCTCTCTTTGTGGTGAAAGAGCCTTGACACAAGTAACACTAGCACTCACCAGGCACGCGAACCTCGTTGTTCTCAGGCAAAGCAGGCCACTCTCACACGCTGACAAGCAAGAGCTAAGGCATATCTTTAAGATAATGGCAACTGGGCCATCATACCAGATGGGACTGCTACACCAAACGATGTGAGGTCTAGTTGGGACTTCATACCGGGGAGATCCCCTGATGTTGGTGGGTCCAACATCGTCAACATTTTGGAGCTAGAAGGATGGCCAAATAACAAGCTAAGTCCTCACATTCTATTTTGAATCTACATGAGGATGCCAACAAACATCCTGAATTTTCTGATCTTGCTTTTCATGATCTCTGTAATTCTTCATCTGATCACAATGTTGATTCACTCGTTGTTCATCTATCTAAGACATTGGTCTTCGATGATCTATCTATTGACGAAGTGGGAACCCCGTAGGCTGTTGAGGCACTTCAGCCTCAGTTAATGGTTATGTTAGGCCCTCACTGTCTTGAGGTTAGTTTCCCTTCTAATCAAAAAATTTGCGAAACACTTGAGGCTCCTCATCACTCATTTGTATACACTAAAGATCAATCCAACACTCAGATTTCACTTCCTCCACTTGAACCACATGATCCCATTGCTCATGCATTGGAGGAATCTTACACAGCAAGCACACGTGTGCGACGCAAGTTGTCTTTGTTTCCTCTCGTTTGCTTCAATGTCACAATCAAGAGTACACGTATGCTTAACATTTGCACACAACATCGCACATCACCATGGTAAGTCCACGGATTGCATGTCATGCGCTTACACTCATTTTTTCTCTGTGGACGCGTTTAAACTCAGAATGTGTTGGTCTTCATTGTTGTATCTTTTATGTTTGGTGGTTCGCTTGATTGTGTTTCTCACGAACCATGCCTTCACCAACATGGGTCGACCAATGCGTCGGTGGCTGCATTAGAAGTATCACTTCACGTAAGTACGCCCATGCACTGTTTAGCATAGGAGTAGTAGTGTTTGCTTCCTTGCTTTCCATGTTTGCTTGCTTGCTTACTTGCTTTGGTTTGCTTTCTTGTTTGCTTTGCTTGCTTGTTTGCTTTGCTTACTTGTTTTGCCTTCGCTTTACTTCTGCTTTTTGCTTTCTTCGCTTGCTTGTACCCGTAGATTAGCCTCTTGCGAAACCGTGTTTGGCTCTTGAGACAAACCGGGCGAATCTAAAAGGGCTTGTACAATTGTCAACATCTAGTTATTTGTTGTCCTCTCCCTTTATGACGAACTTGTTATCTTCAGTCGATGATGCCTTGATAGAAAATACGTTTTGTTCAGAGTAAGTCTTGGTGAAAACACAATGCTTGTGCTCTAACTAGTACCACTTACTCTAGTCGGTTGTTTTGGGTTAACCCTTGTCAACTTAGTCAAGTAGAGTAAGGTGAGGGGGAAAACCTTAACAAGTATGTCAGAGGTATACATAACATACTTCTCTGAAAGAACAACCTTTTCTGCTCTCAATAAGTCGAGATCCCTCTTCTGCCTCTGAAATAAATAAGTGCTATTGCGTAATTCTTTGAAAAATGAAAAATGAAAAAAAAATGAAAAAATGAAAATTCTAAAAAAATGAATAAGGCGAAAGAAGAGAAAGGCTTCCTGTACAGAGAGGTGATGCAAGTAACTCCATTCGGGGTACTGACTAGGCTCGCTGGCAGCGGAGCGAGGAACTGTTCTTGCATGACTCTGCCGGGTTATTGTCCAGGCCTGCTGGTAGCGGAGCAACATCAGAGATGAAACTTAAACTCTGAGTGTCATATTACTTGTGCACCAATATACCCCTCATCCCCAATCAAAACAACTGGGTTGACTTGGCTTGGAATGTGTGCTAACCGATCAAGAGAATGGTAGGGACTACATCTTTCAACCAAGCTCGCGTGGGAACTACGATGATCAAAGAATCGAACAATACTTTCAGAAGGGTTAGACTCGCTTTTCACGAAACAAGGTCCATGTAGAGAGCTAGAGTTCTACTAGTGTGTCGCCAAGTGTTGTAATGGCTACAACCACCCTCCAAAATTTTGGCTTGCATGCAAATTTCGGAGCCTACTTTGGATCATGCGATCGATCATCCTTGGTTGTTTGTTGGTAACCTGATGATTTCAAGCTCCCCTCTTTGATCCTAAAGAGTTGTCCGCGTTCTCATCTTTATGCAACATATGTCATTTTTTGGGCATAGGGGTTGTTGTTCGTCATGCGAAGGGGATGTTGTCTTGCTTTAAGGGAAATTGTGTGCATATGAGTGGTTGTCATCACATAGACATGTTTCACACTCACCTCATGCATTCACGACATGAAGGTTGTTGCATCAAGCAAAGTATGTCTTATGTATTCTGGATGGTCTACGTTGTGTCACTAAGTGTCTGTGTGCGATCATAGTCAAGTCCTATCAATGTTTGCATATGTTTCACTGATCTCATGCTTAGCCATTTTCTAAGCAACCTAGCCTCATCCAGTTTCTTGGAACTATCCACTTTGTTTCTGCAACCATCAAACTTCCTCCCTTGCCTGTTGAAACCCTGTAGTGCGAAGAGACACCAACCTCCCTTGCCTGCTAAAACCCCGCATTTCGTAGAGACATCAACCTCCCTTGCCTGCTGAAACCCCGCAGTGCGCAGAGACACCAACCTCCCTTGCTTGCTGAAACCCCGCAACCCACAGAGGCCCCAGCCAACACTGCTCTCCAGAAATGCGTAGAGCAGTCCAGCTGTGCTGCACTCAGAAATTGCGTAGAGCTCTCCTATCGGGACCCCTATCTCGTAACAGTGCTTTAAGCCTCAAAACTGCACAATGTTGTCCTAGTGGTCTTGTTGATCTTGCATGTAGAAATTGCGTAGACGGGCCTCCCATGGCCTCATTCCAGCAACAGTTAATGTCCACAGAAATCGCGCAGATCTACCTCTTAGTGACTACAGGAAAAGTTGACATGCTAGAATCTCTTCCAAGGAGTTGAGGAGAAGAACCAAGGAGCTGAGTAATGAAAAGATCAGGACCGCATGCAAGCTCTGTCAAATGCATGATCATCTTGAGGGTAAGTATGGTAAGTACGGAACATCTTTCGAAGTACACCGCTTAGTTGAGTTTACAGGATTGCTTGTCATTATCATATGATCCTGTCCTCAGTAACATGCATGTGTGCAAACACGAAAAGTCACTTATGTGTTGCTTCTACATGTCGCGCTTCTTTTCACTTGTTTGACCAACTGTCGTCTTCCGCATGTTGATTGATATGTCATGTTTGTAGCCTCGTTCTAGTGATGTTCAAGGTCTTCGCTTCGTGTGTGCATGTTGTGTTCGCTATCTAAACATCTGTCGCACTAACACACAAAGTTTTATGCATTGTCAGGCAAGCATCGTTGCGGTCATCCAACGATCTATCATAAGCGTTGCACTTGTCGCTCGCATCGTCGGTCGATCATGTTGAGCATTTGTGCCTTGATGGTTTGAGGCGTTCGTCGTCAAGTTATGTGAGTGTGTGTTTGCAAGGTCGCGTAAGCACAAATTCACTCACTCACACACTTAGTCATTTTGTTGAAGTTCTGACGACCAGATCACCCTCTAACAGTCGAACCTTCACCTCGCCATTGAATTGACCGACTGTAATTCAGAACAACGCAGAAGCATCGAACATTCCGTTTCAATCTGCTCTGACTGCAAGCTGATCATACAACGCTCCTGTTGGTCAACTGGAGAGTTTGGCCGGGTGTCACCCCGGGACTCATTCACCTCAGAAATTGCACAGAAGCTATAGACCTTGCCTGCACCTCTCACTGAGAAAACTGTGCAGACAGGACAGACAGACACCGAATGTCCGCCCCTCTCCCCTCTAGGATTGTGCAATTTTTCCAGCCAGTCACCAGTAAGTCGACCGACTGCTCATCCAGAAAACTGCGCAGATTTCTGGCAAGCCCCTCACAACCCAACATCTCGCTCAGCCTAGAAACTGCGCAGAAGTGGTCAACAGGTCAGCTTCCCAGCAATTGCGCAGTTTTTGTCTCCAGCAAATCCCACAGACTGCTGCCATCTCTCTTCAGGAATTGCGCAGTATATTGCTGCCAAGCCATCCTGAAGCCCACAACCTGCTCCCTCTAGGAATTGCACAGTTTTTGCTGCCAAGACCCTCTGCAACACAAACTGCTTCATCCCAGAAATTGCGCAGATCTTCCCTCCAGTCGAGCCAGATCCCGCTGACAGTCACTGCTGATTCGGATTGTCCATCTTAGTCTCCCAGTGACCTCTGCGCAATTTTCACCAGTAGTGCTTGGAGGCCGCATTCTAGATCGAAACTTGCCTCGCGTAGTTTTGTAATCTCGTCCTCTCTCCTGGTCACCTGCATCCGAAAACGATCATGCATCATGGTAGACTAGGAGGTTTATGGATTTGATGCTGTCTCGTCATGAGTGGTTGCAGACACAGGTACATGAATAAACATGATGCGATGACAAATGGGATGAACAAGGCGAGTACATGCGAAAGGATGTCTTTGCAAACAGATAAACAAACGATCCATGCAAGGAGATGTGTTCGCAAACGAATGACCATGCGAAGATGTGTTCGCGGATGGACAGACGAACGAACATGCGAAGATGTGTTCGCGGATGGACAGACGAACGAACATGCGAAGATGTGTTCGTGGGCAGACAGACGGACGAACATTCAATTTTAGTGAATGGACGAACATGTCAAGCATGCCAAAGCACAAGCAAGGAGCAACACGCACATGCAACATCAAGCGAACCCAATGACCATTGAGGACTCCACACACTTGGCCATGCAGAGGTGAAGCTGTGATACACCAAGAGGACATCCATCACTCAGCAACACTGCAGCTCGACATGCACACCACTAACCACATGAACATACGAGCGCTGTCATGTCTAGTCATGTCATGAATCATGTCAGGCCACATCACTACTGTGGGCCATATTGTGTAAATCAATGTAATGTAACGTTGAAGTCCAAGAGACTCACTTGTAATCTGAAGAGTCATGAAAGTCAAATAGTCACGAGGGAAGTCGAATAGTCACAAGGACCAGTTTTATCCTTGGCTATAAATAGCCCTCATTTGTACATACAAAAGACTTTTCACCTTGGCTCCTCCCACATAGCCTTGAGAGTCTGTAATCTTTTCTTCGAGGAGCGAGCAGTGGCTCCAACGCCCCGCCTATGGGGTTAGTGATGTAATGGTGTACCGATGTGTCTTGGAACTTTTGCTTAATTCATAAACCTGCTAACAGGCCAACACATGTTGTAACTGTTTGAAAGATTTATCTTGAAAACTTGTAATACATGTTGCTTTAACTTGTGGTAAACAATTGAACTCATTCAGCTGTTCTAATACATATATTTATGAAAATGTGTTGTATAAGTTGTTAACGTTGTCCTGCCCATGTTGGTTACCTCCCTGGACATCAGACAAAACCTTGCACGTAAACTTGTTATAATGACCATTGCACTTGTGTGCATTGTTCCGCTGGTTGTTGTACGCGCTACCTTCCCTTGTGTGTTGTGATTGCCGCATCCGTGTGGACTGCTCCTTCGGAAGCTGTGCATGTCCTGTTGAGTTGTGTGTCTCTGACAAAGTTGGGATTCTTCTCTTTCGACTGGAGACTCATTTCCGCCCTCTCTCTCTACGGTGAAAGAGCCTTGACACAAGTAACACTAGCACTCACCAGACACGCGAACCTCGCTGTTCTCAGGGAAAACAGGCCACTCTCATGAGCTGACAAGCAAGAGCTAAAGCATATCTTTAAGATAATGGCAACCGGGCCATCGTACCGGATGGGACTCCTACACCAAACAGTGTGAGGTCTAGTTGGGACTTCATACCAGGGAGATCCCCTGATGTTGGCGGGTCCAATGCCGTCAACAGAACCATGCATTTTCAAAAGCGACACTGAGTATTAAATTTTCAGCTGTCAATATAATTCTATATAATGGGTGTAGACTTTAGTTGAGCATCTCATCCTTTGCTTGAGTTTGTCTGCTAGAATTACTGTTAATAAGTATTGTCCTTCTGGTTGAGTTAAGTTAAATCTCAGTCGTAATGTGCTTGATCATGCTTTTAATGATACTGCAAGACATGAATTAGTGAATTTAATTCTACACTGGGGTAATGTTGAATATTAATTTTTCAGCTGTCAATTAAATTCTTGTCAATGGGTATGGTTGATCATCTCATCCCTAACTTGAGTTAGTCTGCTAGAATTTCTGTTAGGTAATATTGCCCCGCTGGTTGAGTTGAATTAAATCTCAGTAATAATGTGCCTGATCATGCTTTTACCATTAGTGCAAAACATGATATAGTCACTTCCAACAGAAGATACAGAAAAGGAAGAGTCTCAAATAACTGCATGGATGGTGGTGTCAATGCTAAGTGTATCTATGATTTTGGGAGTAGTGTACCATAGAAATTAATGTGGCACTTACTAAATCTTCATTTAAAATAACCTGCAGCTGAAATCCACTTTAGGACACTGAAAACAAATTCGAGTTGTGGTTTTTTTTATTTAGGTAGTTGGAGATCTGTAAACTTAGATTTCTGGGAGAAATATATGAGTTCCATGATGATGGGATAGAGTGAAACATGAGTCATTTTCTCTCTTTGGTACAGAGACAGGCATAACTTTGAATGCTATCATGATTTATTTTCTTTTGCAATCATGAGTCGGCATTGAATTTGACTTAACTGAAATTGAGCTCAAGACCTAATGCCGCCAGTGAAAAATTGTCATTATGCTGTAAAAAGAATGTGCTAAGCATAAATGATAAGGACGTTTTTTCAGGTATTAACAAGCTAACAGCTTTCAAGATTGCATTCAATGGTTTTTCTTTAATGAATATATAAAGCCCTTTTGTTGATGGAGGGGTTATTTTTACTGCATTTGCATTAGCACAACTTTCCATGTCTCGATTGGTTGCGATTTTGGGTCTCCACAATTAAAATGCTCATGACTCTACATTTTATCATATCTGGCTTGACAAGATGCATTTGACGTTTTGTAGTAGTAATCTGTTAATTTTTTTTTATAACTCCCCTTGTTTCCCTGAATGTTCTAGGACCGTAGTGTTTTATTTGAGATATGATTTTGATAACTTTTGATGGAAGGACTTCTATTGAATGTCATTCTAATGGAATAGGATGGCTAAGAATGGCTGAGATAGGATGACATCACCTTGTAATGCAGTCTTTTCTTTCCATCTTTGGTTTTATTTACTTCATTGTGAGAAAGATGCTTGGTTATTAGTAATTACTATCAATATTATTAAACTTGCATTCCACATATAATGTGCATTTTGACAAAGGCATTTCTGAATGGCAGCTAGGGTGATCCCCCCCAGTTCAACATTTATGAAGATTTTTCAAGTAGACTGCCATCCTTATTATTTTCACTTGACAATCATTCCTGGTGTTGTCACTTGAAATGTCCTTATGGAACAAGTTTTGTGGAGAGAGAATCAAATTACACGTAGTGTTAGCATGCAGTATATCTAAGCTGGAAACTTAAGTATAAGCTTAGGCCTGACAATTAGTACTAAACTTCATCTTTGCAAGTTCCAGTATGACTTCCTACTACCTAGCAGTTTGATTCTTGAGGCATTATGGTACACTAGTTGATAATGACTTTTAATGATTAAGAAGCTGTGGTAGGGGAAACTGCAATTGTTATTTTGGCATTCAACTCAATTGGCATCATTTTTGATAAATTTGAGACAAGCGCACTGATCCATTGATGTTCGTACTGCAGGTGTTAGACAGTGAAGATGTTCTCATGATCAGGGGATGCTGCCTTGCATGGTATAATCAGTGGTGATGTCTAAGATTTTCTGATGAACAGACCACACTGTTTCCTTTGAGTGGTATAACACATCCACAAGTGGTCCTCCAGATCATGTGCGTGTGCTGGATTCTGACTTGTTGATATTAAAAACAAATGCAGAATGGTACTGCACAGTGAACATAGCCTTCCCACTTCCATTTGATGCAAGAGAATCTTGCTCTCTGTCTTTCATTTTTGGAGTAGCAACTTGGCATTTTGATTTCTAAATGCTTTCATTTCAGTGTGTGAATGTTGCAATGTACATTTCATCTTCTGCTGTTGTTTCCCCATTTCCTTTGTATTTGGAGGCAAAGGAAAGCAAATTGAATAACCATATAGGTTGGTTACATGAATTATCTAAAATTAAAATTATTGGGCAAATAAAAGGGATAGTAAATTAAACAAAAAGAATAAGAAGATAGAATTTAGATCAGGTGAGCTTCAGGCAGTTTTAATTGTACTGAAAAGTGGTAGAATACTAGATAGTAGAAACAAATCTGTGAGTGTCTTTGTATTTCTACATCTTTTCTTGTGACATTGAAAACAGAAAAACAGGGAAAACATGTTAGTGATGACACTTGGGCAATGCCTATCTCCAGCAGGAGACATGGATGATGCTATACAAATGGAGGTCAATACGAGAAAGGTGGAGCATGTATCTGATCAAACATTTTCTGGGCTGGCTGGCCTTAATCAATTTAGCAGTTCCAGTGGAAGCGATAGACTAAATTGTAATGAAGATGAATTGCCTGGTAGCCATCTTGAATGCAATGACATTAGCAGTGATCAGAGGACTTCTGAAGTCAAACAATCAAACAATCGCGGTGGTGAACTACATTTAGCCTGCAATCTCGAGGAGGGTATCAATTGTGATAGTGAAGCACAAACTGTTGCGTCAGAATTACCCACATCTACTTTTGACAAGAAAGGTGATCTGGAGAGTACAAATGAATCAGCTGCTCACTGCTTGCAGATATCTGATACTGATCTAGATGAAAGGCATCATGCTAGTTATGAGCATGATGGCACGGTTTCAAGTGAAGAACAGATTGTTACTGAAGTTGACACTTTAGAAAAAAAACTTTGTGTATCAATACCATCCTGTTTTGAGGAGAAACAATTTTCCTCAGGAGTTGAAGCCTCTGAGAATCAGAAAGTTGTTTCAGAAGAAGGAGCCTCGGGGGGACAGAAGGAAAATGATTCATTGGGACAAAATGAAGAGCCTTCAGGTTGGTTATTTTCTCCTTGTTTCAGAAAGCAAGATTTTTGAATTCAAGATATTTTATGTTGTGTCTGTACTAGGGATAAAAGTGTTGATTTCTGCATGTTTTCTCTATGATCTTCCTTTGGTCTCTTATTTGGAGTCTAATAATAAATTGTAAACTTCAAATGCATTGATTCGCCGCTGAGCTGTCTCAAGTCAACCAAAGGCATGTTAAGATCTTTTTTCCCCATAAATTCTGTAATTGTCTTTTGCCCTCCTGAAGTGGTGTACACTCCTGATTTCTTTTCACAAAGTATTACTTCTTAGTCCGTTTCCAAGCAGAAGTGCTAGATCAAATCTAATAGATCAACTGTAGTGCAGAAAAATTGTGTTTATGATTTGGAAGATGTATTGATGTCTGGAATGGATACAGATAGTCTGGGACGTAGCACAAATATTGTAGTTCTGTCATATTCTCATCACATCCTGGAGACAAGTACTCAGTTGATATGTTATATTGCCAACTGTTTCCTAGTGCTGGAGGTATTCTAGTTACATTGCCTGCTTAGACATCTTTCTGGGCAGTGTGCCTTAATGCATAGCAGTTCTGCTAGACCATGAACTGCCCTAAAAGCTTAAACTGAGAACTTTATATCAAGTAGCTATTACACTTGTATTATTTGTATTATGTAGTCCCATTTTTGACACTTTCTGGTTTCAAGTTTTATAATATGTGTATTTAATACTTTTTGGCTACAATTTTACCATGTTTGCTATAGGAAAAGATAATAAAGATAAGGTAATATAATTTTATTAATGTCCAACAAGACCACAAATAGGTCAGTGGACTGCTAAGTACAACAGTATCAATACTCAGTGTGAGTACAAGGTGCCCATGTAAGGGGCTATAATGCTTTGGTTTTTCGTTCTGCAAATTTCATGGAACACCTGTTGCATTGCTCAAGCTTTGTTGGGAGTGGATGTTTGGTGTTTCATTTGAAGTAACTTGACCTGGCATGTTGTTTTACTTGGTCATCTAGTTTAAAATGATTGTTTTAATGATATATCCCTTCATTGCCTTATTGCAATCCTCGTGACTATTTGACTAGATTTTCATCATTGTTTTCTAGCCTTTTTATATTCACTTGATGCAATCCTCAGACCCATTAGCTCCTAGATCTTCTCCGTCAGGGCATTCCATACATTGTATCTTTTATGTTCCTGCATTGTACCTTTTATATTCATGCATTGTATTTTTTATAGGAGACCGTTTGGTTCTCCCGCATTTTATGGACATCATTGTACTCAACAGTCCCTTTGACCTACTTTGTGGTCATTAGTTGGACATAAATATAATTATCTTATCTTATCAACATTCTATAGATTTGAACTGAGCCTGCATATTGATGTCTTGAAATGCAGGATATGATTTGTTCTCTATGTTGGAAGCCAACATCCTCCTGTACATGATATTTTAGTATATGTTTTTAATCTTTGCCTCACTTTTGGTACTCTGTCAACTGTACCTTGTAAATTTTGCAATCTGTGGGACAAATTATAGTTCCACTTTTCTGTACCCCTTGTGTTAACTATTTGTACGCCATCTTTTGTGTTTCTTATGGATAGTAGGATATGTGCTCATGTATAGACTTCTTAAATTTTCTCATATACATTGTGTATGTGCTTTTCCATTAGCTGTTATGCATATTTTTATATCTTTAGCGCATACACCTTCCATGTCCAATCTTTCAATTTGTGGAACAAATTATTTTGTATCCTATGTTAACCATCTGACGAACTAGGACCTTCTCTTGTACATCCAGTGCTTTATCTCCCCTCACAGCCCATGTTTTTCTCACCCTCTCCCTTTCTGCCTTCCCCATCTGCCTCTCTCTCCCCCTGCTCCCCTCACCATCATCTTTGACAAGGAGTATGCTGACTCCTACACCACTCACCTTCAGGAGTTGCACCCCATCTCCAGACTCCCTCATTTTTCTTCACTAGACACAGCTCTTTCTAAATATGAGATTCTTCTAGGGTTCTAGCCTCTAGGGGAGGCAGTCCTCAATTCATACCCCCACTCCACCTGGCACCACACACATACTCCTATGCAGATATTGCGCCATGAATTACTGGTTTGATGAGTAATGCAAGCTTCTCCATAATTTATTCCGATTCACCTTCATGCATGAACTCTTTACTCTTGCTTCAAAAAATATCACTGCTACCAATCCCGTTGTAAGAAGTGGGATTTCCTCTCACTGTAGAAACACAAGCTTTGTGCAGCCGTTTGCCACTCTTCAAAATCCTTTTGGTGCACACTTTATCTAAAAGCCGCACCCTTCCGTAGAGTTAGATCCTTAGGCCATGAATTCCATGCATCCTCCCTCTATGATATCCATGGCCAAGCCCCCACCTCCATCACTTCCCCCCTTTGACAAGGAGTATGCTGACTCCTACACCACTCACCTTCAGGAGTTGCACCCCATCACCAGACTCCCTCATTTTTCTTCACTAGACACAACTATTTCTAAATATGAGATTCTTCTAGGGTTCTAGCCTCTAGGGGAGGCAGTCCTCAATTCATACCCGCACTCCACCTGGCACTACACACTTACTCCTACTCCGATCTTGCGCCATGAATTACTGGTTTGATGAGTAATGCAAGCTTCTTCATAATTTATTCCGATTCACCTTCATGCATGAACTCTTTACTCTTTCTTCAAAAATATCACTGCTACCAATCCTGTTGTAAGAAGTGGGATTTCCTCCCACCGTAGAAACACGAGCTTTGTGCAGCCATTTGCCACTCTTCAAAATCCTTTTGGTGCACACTTTATCTAAAAGCCACACACTCCCTTAGAGTTGGATCCTTAGGCCATGAATTCCATGCATCCTCCCTCTATGATATCCATGGCCAAGCCCCCACCTGTATCACTTCCCCCCTTTTCTTGCCATCATTTCTTGGAGAGGGACATTTGGAGAACAATCAAGGTTATAGCACCAGCAGGATAGTTGATGGGGAAGACTTTTAACCTGAGTTTATATAACATGGTATCCAATCTCTTGTTACACAAATTGTTGATTTACTCAACCATGTGGTCTGTTTTGGCTTCCCCCATACATGGACCAAACACATCATCCACCCAGTTCTGAAATTAGAGGCCAACTATAATCCAAACAACTATAGCATTGAACTGTCATGATTGGACATATATATCTCAAAGTTACTAGTTACAAATTTTGCATCTACGACTTTCAAATGAGGTGGAGAATAAACAACTTCTGGTCGAGCGATAGATTGACTTTTGACTAGAGTACTAGATGACTAATCATATATTTGCTCTCAGGGCCGTTATCATGGAGGCTTGTCATTGCTCATTGAAAGTCTTTTTGTTAAAATTGGCAACTAGGGCCAAACTCCATGTGGATCATCTTATTTATGGCAGCTGATATTTTTCTTGGATCCCTCTCATCGTGGGGTGTAGGATTGATCTAAAAATCATCCGATTTTGATAAGTATTCATGGAGTTATGAATTTATTTGTGTTATAAGACAATTCGTCAAGGTCGGCCAGCAACAAAATAAACCCCAGATGTGCTCAACGTTTTAGTATAAAAGGAGATGACTTGAGAGTCATTTCTTACGCACACTTCTATCTTGATTTCTCTCCACTTGTCTTGGGTTTTAGTGGAAGAGAAATCTAGGAGTGGAAGCCCTAGATGTTGGAGGAAAGAAGACTAAGGGAGCTGCCCTAGCCCTAGACGCTGTCAAAGAAGAAGTCTAGAACGTTGTCAAGGAAGCATGCCCTAGCTGCAGTCTTGGAGGAAACTTATTGAAGCTAAGAGAGGCCCTAATGCTGTCCAAAAGGCATCCCTAAACGCAGTCTAAGGGCAGCCCTAAACGTTGTCAAAAGGGAGCCCTAAACGCTGTCCAAAAGGCAGCCCTAAACGCAGTCTAAGGGCAGCCCTAAACGTTGTCAAAAGGGATCCCTAAATGCTGTCCAAAAGGCAGCTCTAAACTCAGTCTAAGGGCAGCCCTAAACGCTGTCTAATGGCAGCCCTAAACGCAGTCTAAAGGGAGCCCTAATGCTAACCTATGGTGCCCTAGATTCATGCCTAATACGGCTTAAATGGTGGGCTGTAGGTGACCCTCAAAACAGGTGCAGCATGAGAGTTTGAGGACTCAAACATGCCCAGGACCACTGCATAATAAATGGGACAGTTGGGACAGCAGCAAGGGATGGCAAGGCAAAGGGGACAGCAGCAAGGTATAGTATGACTGTTAGGGACAACAGCTACAACATATATCTAGGCAGCAGTGGCAAGGGACAGCTGCATAATAAATGGGACAGCTAGGCATGATGCTTGTTGCAGCAAAAAGCAGGACAGCAAGCACTCATAGGAGCAGCAATGGATGGCTAGCATGGTACAACAAGGCTGCAAATGGGACATCGGCCAAGTATGGTGCTGCAAATTCATTAGACAGCAGCAAGGGAAAGTGTGCTAGTAAATGGGACAGCAAAGGGATGCTAAAGCAAAGTGTGACAACAACTGTGACATGACAGCAACAAGCATGGCAAGCGCGGACAACATGGATAGCAGTGGCAAGCATGGTGCTGCAAGCACATGAGACATGTTGTATGACAACATGGTTCAACAATGGCACATGGGAGGCAGTGCAACATAAGGTGCAACAGTCATGAGGTCCAGCATTGTGACGATGGGTGCAGCACGGTGAGGTGCAGCATGATGACGAGATGCAGCACAATGATAGGTGAAGGAGTCACCTTGGAGAATCAGTTGAAGCAGCATGTCTTCAACTGATCTTATGTATCATCTTCTTCTTAGAGATGATCTATGCTTTTATCTAGATAAGTCAAAGTGTTGACTTCTGTTGTAAATGTACTATCTCTTTCTCTCTGCTGAACTATTGAAGAACATATAAGAAGAATTGATCAAGTGTTTCCCCGCATTGGAGTTTGTTCCTGGCTAGCGCCACATCTTGTGTCTTCTTGTCTTGGCTTGTCTTCTGCGATCTATGTTTATGTTCTATCTGCAGTTTACTTTAATGCTGATGTGATTGCTAATCTGGAAAAGATATTGAGCTAACTGTGAAAATTAAAATAAATTGCTCTAAGCATAGAACATTCTTAAAATTAGCACTTTTCCTACCTTGTAGACTTTTGAAAGCATTTGACACGATTTTGAGTGAGGAATTTTTCTAGAGGTTTGGTGACATTGGCATTTAGAGGCCTTCCAAGTTCCTATCCAACTTATGGCCAAGGGATAGGTGCCAAGGGATAGGTTGACTTCTTAGTTCTTACTAGAGTACTAGATGACTGATCATATATTTACTGTCAGGGCCATTATCATTGAGGCTTGACATTGCTCATTGGAAGTCTTTTGTCACTTAATAGTCTTTTGAAAGCACTTGACATGATATTGAGAGAGGACTGTTTCCAATTTTGTAATGTCCCAAGGGGATTTTTTCCCTTTGATTTTATTTTTAAGTAGGGTTTCCAATAAATCAACAGCATAACATATTTATTCATTCATACAACAGTGGGGACCCTTCTAGGAAATGCACTAATAATATAGAAGACTTTCAACAGCAGTATAATTCTTCAACAAAGTTGGGGCTGTCCGCCTAATGAACAGTAAGTCTATCCATTGTCCAACGAATAAATCCACCAGTTTAATTCTGTTTAGCAATGCCAATATTTAGTAAACTAGTACTCCAACAGTAATTCACTCTACACAATTTCTTTCTATTGTTATTATAATACTCACTGTCTAGCTGTGCTGCCTCCAAACTTGTTGCTGTCTTGTAGCAGACCCTCCCTTAACCACCTTTTTCCTGCTGTAAAGTAGTGCTTCAGCCTCTGAATGTGCTGGCTTATCGTTGTAAATTGGTTGGCCAAGATAGCTGATGTGATGCCCTGTTTACCCAATTTGAGCCTGTACCGGTTACCCTACTTTACAGGACCTGTGTGGACCAGAATTATATGCTGGCAGCTTCAAGAAGGTGTTAATTTATAGACCACTGCCTTAAGCAGCCTCACAACTGGAATAGGGTGGTGCTGCTGCCCTAAACTCAACTGATCACAGAAACCCTGATTTGAATTGCAGGAGGGTCTGTGCTGCCCTATTGTAGGAAGCCACAGCCTTAACCTTATTTCATCCTGGATACCTTCACTGTTTTTAAAAGTAATCTTTGACTTCCATTGACTTGCACTGCTCTGTTGCTGCTTTTAGATAACCTCAGATGAATTCTTTAGGGAGGTCGTAAGTCCTTGGCTGGCCTCAGGCTGCGTGACCAGACCTTCGCTGACTGCACCAGAATATGTCCCGTCCTTTAATAGTCTGCCCGAACTCGTCGTCTCAGGTTCTTTGTTTTGTTTGGATGGGTCCAGAGTTCCCTGATCCCTAAGACATCCCTTACGTGCAAGAACAGTTTAAATAGAGATTATGCCAAATCAGATCAACAGGAAAGACTTCTTCCTTGCTGGCGAGAAAAGACTCAAGCTGTTCCAAGAGGATACACTGCAACGGCACAGAGGAAAGAAGTGACTAGCTAGGGTGGGATAACCTCCACCAAAACTAGACAAAGGGAAAATGGGTCTTAAAACCCTCAGAGCCTCAGCTCAATGGAAACAGAGATAATTCAATCCAATTCAATGACGAGGAAATGATCTTATCTGCCTTTTATTTATAGCTACCTCATGGGGTTTCTCTTCCTTAATGTAATGTGTGGGGTTGCAAGTGTGACCCCCAATTTGGGTTTTTTTCCCTAGTTACCTCAAATTTACCCAGTGTTGCCCCGGAACATTAGATAATTGGTTTCCCCCTTTATCAAAGACCATAGCCTATGGGGTTGGATAGGCTATTTCGTCCACCCTTGGGCAATTAATCAATATCAGACAGTATATTTTTCTAAAGGCTTTGTGACATTGACATTCAGAGACCTTTCTGGCAATTGTCATGAGACTTTAAGAGTTAGTTCTTGGTCGTCTTTGTATGATGCATGAACTTTTTGACTTCATCCAAAGTACCATTGGTGTTAAGCAAGCTGTGTCCTCTCTTACTGACCCACTACTGACTGTCTTGGGGATATACATTGATGAGTTGGAGTCCTTCCATTCTAGATGATAGCGGTTGTTTTCTCACTTGAAGATCTTTAGAGACAGATTGTTGCCTTAGGTAGCTTTTGTGGCCTTTGATAGTCGACGGTAGTAAAACAGAGGTGATGATCTTTAACACGTCAATGAATGCCTTTTTAAACTTAAATTTTTATTTCTGAGGGGTGGGGGGATGGAGATCGTGATGAATTACACCTATTTGGATATTTAGTGTGGAGGGACTTGTTTTAGCATGCATAAGGCCCTCCAACCACAACTCACCAAGGGGTATGCCTCCCTTAACCCTCTTTGAGCATCGGTGTTTCTAGAACCATGTGTATGACATATTGTCCAAACTGCACCTCCTGTGTTCGATCATCAGACCTACAACATACACTCTCTTTGTATTAAATAGAAGTGTATAAGAGTACATATTTATAGTACTAGATGTTTACATAATTGAACAATGTGGATAAAGATTATCCCAAGTATAAAGGTTATCGTCTAGATAAATGTAAAGTTCACCTTCAACTCTTAGAATAGATTTGGTTTCCCAATATAACGTTCGTCACATTAGGATGCTAAAAATGCCCAAGGAGTAAAATTACAATGGCACATGTCTATGTCACGGCATCTTAACAACAGTCAGTATTTGTGATTTAGTAGTTCCATTCCTATGGTAGTTGTTATCGAAATTGGGTGATTGTATTTTCTAGCATATATGTGAGCAATGAGTGCTCACTGCTGGGATCCTACAAACCACAATCATCTTTTGCATTGGGCCTTAGTGGTGTGTCATCATCTTTTGAAATGTTGTGTTTTTGTTATTTTTTGCCATGTCTACCTGTTGTTGCATTTATTCTTTGGTATGCTTTTCCATAACTTGACTTTGTATTGGTATTTTTTCTTCTTTTTTTTCCAGTAGCTCTAATTATCATAGTTGAAAAAATAGGTGAAATTTTAGAAAAGTTGTGAAAAAATACGAGTTGATGGAAAAATTGAAAAATCACCAAATATCAATTGGCTGTTTGGGAGAAAATCGGAAAAATCACAATTTTTCCTAAAATCACCAGAAATCCCCAAGGTTGTGAAAAAAGGCCAATATAAGCCAAAAATTTGAGTCGCTTGCTATTCCCCCATTGTATTCATACTAGTTGTACTCTTCAGTCCAATTCACCTACTTTTGGTGTCACTCATCGGACATTAATAAAATTATCTTATCTTATCTTATGGGAAGCCATAACTGGCGATATTGAATTGTCAAGAAAGGGTGTTAAATTTTGTTAACAATGGTATGTTCTATGCTTAGCACAATTACTTCAATGTTCCTTTAGCAGCCCAATGACAATTTCCAATTTAGTTTTCCAATAGCAATCACATTAACCATAAATCACATTGATAGTAACTGTAGATAGAACATGAATAACAAAATGCGGAAGACAAGTCAAGACAAGAGGACACCAGATTTGGCGGATGCCAGGGAAAAACCCCAATGTGGGGAAAACCCTTTGATCAATTCTTCTTATTATTATATCAAATGTTCAGCAGAGAGTACAAAAAGTCAAGTCAAAGTCAAAGTCAATCACTGTCAAATATAAGCCCAGTCAAATCTGCAATCTGTCCTTAGTCAACAGCAGTCAAAGAGCAGCAGCGTCTGCCCTAACCAGTCAGTGGTCAAGGGTCAAAACAGTCCCTTTGCAGCTCGGTCAAAGGTCATCTAATTTGGCCTCCTTAGCTGGTCAAACAGCAGTCAAAAAGTCCACTTTTGAGCAGTTGAACCTGGTCAACACATAGAAGAGGCCTGCGGTCAAAGTTTGCAATTTGTCTGTGGTCAAAGTGCCCAGACCTCCTCAATTTTTGTGCCCTCCAGTGCAGCCTAGAGAAACAGAAATAATCCCAAGAAAAATGTAGTCAAACTCAGTCAAATACCCTTGGTCAAAGCTGGTCAAACCCCTGCAACAGTCTTGAAATTCTGCCTTGCAATCTGCCCAGAAAATTCGTCCTTGCGAGACGTGTGAGAGAGAAGATCTGCCCAATAGCTGTACAAACCAATGAGAGGAGAGAGAAGAAATGTATGAGTGATGATGATGCCAAATGAGGTGAGAGGTCTTGTATTTATACAAGTCGTTGAGGGTGAATTGACATCTCTTGGGCTTCATGATCCTACATGATGATGTGGCCGACCTAAAAAATTACACGTGTGGGCATAAATTCAAAAACACATTTCTGCTTGTCCAAATTTGATGATCTTTAGATCAATTTTGGTCCTCTCGAAAAGAGGAATTTAATGCAGTAATCATCTCCATCAAATGAACTGTCCAAAGTGGAATTTGGCCCTAGTTGCCCTAGTTGCCAATTTTAACAAAGGGCAATTAAAGGAGGGCTATGATGATTCCGGTAATGCCATGTGTGGTATTGATGTAGTCATCAATTGAAATGGAAGTTTGTCATGAAAGTACAGGTAGTGAAACCATTATCGTGTTTAACTTCCAATCTATTATTATATCTTGTCACAGATACTAATGTCATGGCATTTGCAACCACCAAATATATGTAGTGATAAGTATGCAGTGGAGTACATGGTAGTAACATGGCATAGAGTAAAGATAATATTAAAATTAATAAGAAGAAAGAAGAATTTCAGATCCCATTCAAAATTTTGTAAGACTTAACAGTTTTCATGATTTCAGTGTTTTAGGATTGGTGGGATTGCAACATTTCAAGAGTGGATTCCTAAGTTGTAGGAAACACCTATTTTGGCCATGTCCTAGTACTCAAAATGCTGAAACACATAGGAAACACCTTGGAAACGTTGTGTGGTACAGCCAATGATGTTTTCAAGGCATTTTGGCCCATTTCCAATTACATTTTGAGCTCTTTTTTTGAAGTTTCCAGACCCACCCAAGTGCCCATAAGGGGAATGGGACACACAGGAAAAGATCGCCCTGCCTACACCAAGGACCCTTTCAGACAAAATAGAGAGGGATTGATATTTGGTGTCTAATGTTTTGGTAATATATATATAGTGTAGCATGACCCTTATATGACCCACGAGTACCCGCGGGTCTTGGTGGGTTCTATAGCTAGATGGGTCATTCGCATAGAACCCGTGGCTTCTACCTATTCGGAATGGTGGACATTGAGTGACCTGTTTTGGAGGAGGCATGTGAGTTGTTACATGAGGAGAGCAAGGGTCAGGGGTAGAGGAGGATGACCCACCACTGCTAATGGCGGAGGAGGCGGAGGAGGAGACTAAGTATGAGGAGGCCGATGTGCCAGCCTCAATGCCACTTTCTGCACAAAGTCAAACACTCACCAAATGGCCATCTGGTTCTGACTACAGGCCTTCTCCTATAAGAGGATGAACCATTACCTTTGCCTATAAACAGGGTAGAGGGAATACGTAGCTACTTTTTATGTTAATCATTGTAGATGACTCATGATGATAATTATATGTTTGATGTAATTTTGTATTTATTACTCTTGGTGGATAGCTATCAGGATTTAGTATTAATTTTGTTGTATCATTTATGATTTGGCATTTAGTACATATATATTGGTGTTTTTTCCATATTTATGTGCCAATGTGCTTATTTGATATTGCTCTTGGTTTATATTTAAAAAGAAATTGAAAAAATGAATTTATTTTGTATTTTTAATATTTGTCAAGTTTAGCTGATTTTCCTGATGCCCAGTTGTTTGGACCCTCGATAACTTTTTTCCAATCCTAATTTTTTCATCAATGCTAATTGTAACTGTGTTTAATTTCGGTGGCAGGATTGATTCGAGCAAATACAATGCCTAGTATGTCCTCAAACTATGAAGCGCCTGCATCTCTAGAGAATGATCATTCATTTAAAAGATCCATAACCGAGCGAAGAAAAGGGAACAAAGCCCCAGCCCCTGATGAGGACAATACACATGGCGCGCCTGAGAAAATATCTACCCGAAAGAAGGTATTTGATATATATTTACCATAATGCTCATCTATACTCCAATATATGTGCATTTCTATTGTTTGTCAATAGCTGTTTTCATAATTCATTATAGATTATCCTGTTGGACAATTAGTTAATCAAACTCTGACTTAATCTCTAATGGCATTTAGGTTTTCTTTAAAAGCTCAACAACTTGCATGGTGCCTTTAACTGAAACTTGAGTAGTAAAGTAATTAGATCTTTGGTGACAACTGTAATCTTGGGAGCCCTTCAATTTATGCTGCTGAAGATTGTCTTTATCAAGTTGATTTTGAATTGATTCATTCATTAGTGCAGTCTTGTAGTTTGTATTTTTTGGGTTTCAGTTAAATATGCAATATGCTAATTGGAAATACAATCACTAATTTATGCTGCACTCTTTCTGTTTCCTTTTTCTTTCTTTCAGCATTATCTAAGAGTTGCTTTAGCACTCCCACTTTGTCACTGGATGCATCTTTTAGTCTCATTGACCTGCTTTTGTGGTCATTTGTTGGACATTAATAAAATTATCCTATTTTACCAAAAGAGAAACATATTGTTGCTTATTTTTATAGATATTGATGTCTCCAATGCTCATAAAATATTTGGAGGATAGCGTCCAAGTATCTATAAACTTGTACCTACCACACATTAAACCTTTAGCCTCTTACATGCCACTGTAACTGAAAATATTGAGGTTTAGTTCATAAAATGATCTCAGCTTCCAAATTTTTGTATAAGATAACAATTTATTTTAATTTTTCAGTAATTAATAAATAAAGCAACAAGAAAAACAATGGTCACACTGGATGGATTGTTAAACGTAAAAAAATGTGGATTCACCCTTTGGCTCATACCTGTTGATACTCATACCTCCAATTGGCACTCTCATCCGCTGTTCTTTAGCAGTATCTTGATATGAAAAAAGTGAAACATGAGTAGATTTAATTATCACCTTTTAGCACTTCTGACATCTTGATAGTTCTTCAGAGTTTCAAAATGCCTTTCCTTGTTCAAATATGGAGTAGGCAATTCCTCTGATTTTTTCCACTAATCCTCTTAGAAGGGGTCTTTTCAATCAAAGAGCACAACCTAGCCATGTGTGGCATTATTGTGTTCTTGAGGGATTGGGATGTTGGGGGTGGAGCTGCCCCATCATCTAGTGAAGCAATTCACGCGGAGATCATATTTGATTTTAAGGGCAGAGACATCTTATTGGAGAACAAGATAGTATTAAAAGATTGTGTTGGGAGAATGAGGTGCATGCTCAATGTGGGTTTTGGGCAACCATAAAGTCATTACCAGAGGTTGCAATCTGCTGGAAACTTGTTTATGCCTGCCATGCAGAAGAAATAGTCTAAGTGTTGCAATCTCTTTTTGTTGTCTCTCCTTTTACTGCATTTTAGGGTGCAAGGGTAGACGATGGTGATCTGATGAAGATAAAGGGCTGTCGGTTTTCTGAGTAGATGTCTCTGCATCCATTTGCTACTGCTAAATTGCTGCATGAATTGTTGTCACAAGGGGCAGGGGGTACAGTTAGGATTATGGACACCCCTACTGCTGTCACTGCAGACACTGGGACAATGTGAGTTTTCCCTTAATCATAAAGTAGGCCACAAAAGCTCATTACTGTAGTAATTGTTGAACGCTGTGTTGTCTACTTTCAGGGCATTGCCCATTCCAAACCCTCCACAGTTTAATCACACTGAAGTATTTAAATTTTAATCTGAATATCTATTACATTGTGTGTACCATTGAATGCAATATATTGACTTTATATATAAGTGGATTTATCTTTGTGCATCTTTAGTTTGGTGATTATGATGTGGTGTATGAAGGAAAAGGCAGGCGTCACAAGCTTTAGTGAAAGATTGAATGAGCTTTGGTGAAACATATGACTTAACATAATGCTATGTGGCTGTCTTGTTGGTGTTTGTGCTCGGGCAGGTACTTCCACACTGGTGTAGGTGTCTAGGTATGTTGAAGTCGCCTAATTGACTCCTAACCATAGCAATTACTTCAACAATTAAGCTAAGTTACCGGAAACGCCTGAGGAATTTGCCAGAAATGCGGATCCCCATTTCCGAAACGGAAATGGATACGATCCTTGCCCGAAACACTGTAAAAACGTTTTTGTGCCATTTCAAAAATTGGAAACTTATTTTTTGTAATTGGATATGTTTCCAAGGGTTTTAAATTTTTTTGGATCCGTTTCCGGAAATCCTGAAACGGATCCATCAAAATTGTGATCGGAATCCACCCTTAAAATGTTAAAAAGCATGAAAATTTGTATAGCCATAAATTAAGAATGAAGAAATCAGATTTGCAAATAAACTCACTATAAACACAGTTTCAAACGTCTCATCTAAATCTTTAGAAACAACAACACTACATATATTTATCAAGGATTCTTACTACTCAGAAAAAGATAGATGTTCAAAAATGCAAACAAAAGGGTTTGATGGATGTCTTCGTAAAGAGATTTATTTGAGCGATTAATTTTCAGTTTGGTTAAGGTTTTTTTAATTACTTATTTGTCATTGATTTGGCTATTGATTTCATAAATCCCTCCAATATAGCAAATCTTCTCTAGCCAATCTTTTGCCTGCATATAGTCAAGAGACCAAACTGACATTGAGAAGATTGAAATGTTCAATTAGGTCTTGACAGAATATCTCAATGATCCCATGGGCCTTTTAATTGCCATGCAAGGAAGATAGATACCATGTGCCATGCATGGCATGTTCTTTGAAGGAGTTGAACCCGAAAGCACAAAGGCTGTAGCATTTTTTATTACATTACTAATAATGATGACAATATTTATGCTGAATTGATGAGGATGATTTGTTTATGTTGAACTCATGATGGTGATTATGTATTTTTAGATATAAAATCTAGATTCTAAAAGATGAGGGACCCAACTTGTGGGCATAAAACCCCAAAGGAGAAGATGTGGCATTTTATCATTGGTTAAAATGGCCTTCATTAAAAGTCAACTCAAATACTATGATGGCACAAGTTTATTTTATGGAGGATCTTAAATTCAAATTTATGTACAAGTTGGCAAAAGGGATGGGCCAAATAAGTGCATCCAAAGTTATTATGGTACAAGGCAGTGATAATGAATTGAATTTAAGGGATTGTCCAACTAAGTGCATCCAAAGTTATTATGGTCCAAGGCAGTTATAATAAATTGAATTTATTTTCAATAGGATAAATTGACCTCAACAAATTAAGTTGGCGACCTTAACAAAAATTCATTTTCCCCTTTTTGAAAGTCAGTCGACAAATCACTATATAATGAAGTCTTTTGTTCACCTCAGAAGTAAGGACTTTGATCGAATTTTCTAGCGAAGAAATAGATGTCTGTGGCCCTGTGAAACTATTTGGTGAATGTGATGAGAAGGCCTACTTGGTAAGGGTTTATGGTTTTTACATTTTTTATTGGGTTATTGGCCTCGTGGGTTTGGAATTTCGTCTTGCAGGATCCTCAGAACTCCCTGCGGCCTTGTTCAAGATTCAGTGATCACTTGTTGCGGACTACTTCTGAGCATCCATCTCAGTGGTTTTGATGACAAAGTTTAGTTCTATTGCATCTGTCCAACGAGAACATTATTTAGACTGACAGTTCCAAAGTAGTTGGAATTCTCTAGTTGTACGCTGAAGAATTTCTAGATGCAATTGCTTTGATGTTTACAGCTGCTCTTGAAACTAGATCTGAGGTCATACATCAACTTTGAAACCAACAAAGTAGGGTCTTTGATATGGTACAATATTACCAACTTATCTCTGCGTCTTGTTTGGCAAATAACCCAATTGCATCTGTGGACTTGTATCCAGTGCATTGAAGTAACATTGTTGAAGAATTTTGGCACACATTATTTCTCCTATGCATTTCCGGGCATACGATTGCTTGATTATGCAGTCCGTTGCATATCTAGTCAGAAGACAATGTAAGTATTCTGGGACTCTCTGCGGACTATACATCTTGGATTTGAAAATTCTCTAAAAGCACCTTGTCCCTGCGGCCTCATTGAAGAATCAATATAAGGAATGGTTGAGGTACATCTAGTCACTGTGCACAGAACCTGAACTTCAGAGAATTGTTTCTCGAGAGATTGGTTATGCATTAAAGCATATAGTTAGCCGACCAATCTCCATGATTCACACAGTCCAAGCCTATAACAGAGACATAATTGCAGCTCTCCCAAACTAATCAAATAAACTGTTTCGTATGACTGTTTGTGCTTTAAGTTAAACACTGGACTTATACAGATGCCTAAAGCCCTAATAAGGCCGATCTCACTGAAATTGCTCAGGTATATTTGTTGTGGTACGAGGTTGAACTAAAGCAGTCCATTGAGCAACTCTGAGATAACATTCAGCTCTGTGGCATGCACTGATGAGGATTCTTCGAAATTGGTTACACTGTTGCAAGTCTATTTCCATGCGCGGGATATATCACATATGAAGTCACAATCGATTTGCATCTAGCATGAAGCTTGTCAACATGTTGACATTATATATATAATTGCCAGCTTTATGTTCGACTCATGTATCATTGTGTATCCAAATGTATAGGGGACATACTCAATTTACCTAAGATCTCAGATTCTAGTCACCACCAGTATGATTGAATATTGTTAATTTATATTTTGATTATTTAAGTCCATTTTGTTGCATAAATAAAAGCTAGGGAAGGTTCACTTTGTATGGTTATATGAGGACCGATAAGTTGATTGTTGGCACATATTGGCTATTGAAGGTCCTTAGTGTGATTAAGTTATTTATTTTTCATTTTGTTGAAGAGTCAACTTCTTGTTGATGTGCATTCTGTAGCACATGTATCATTTGAGCAATTTGTAGAACAATGACAGAAAGTGACATTTTGTAGAATGCTTGGCCTACTATATGGTTTAATATAGCATTATTGGTTCAAATTAAGAACAGGGAAGAGTATTGAGATCAAAGCTTAGAGACGAAACTTGTTCAAGTGGTTGATGACAGTGTTTGCTAGATGGACAGTAATGTTGCAGGACTGATTATAGTTTGGTCACACTTGCATATTGATGATTTGAGAAGTTAGGGTTTGAGACAACAGAGAGGGGTTACATGACTTTGTTGCAACAATTAAGACAATTTAAGGTTAGGCACAACACAGATTGGTGGCACCTAGGGTTGTGCTTGTGAACACAAGTTAAAAGTGTCAGTAGTGGCAGTGTCACAAGATTGTGATGCTAGAGCAGAGATAGTGCAGGTCATTGTCTTAATGAACTGGAAATACTTTTGCTAGAGTTATTGACAAATATATCTATACAACGAGCAGTGTTGGTTACAATTGTGGAGCTAGGGTTTCAACTTCGGAAGTTGAAATATTGCGTTGACATTGACAAGTAGGGTTTGATGTGCAGTTTGAGTAGAGGCAGAATTGATTGACAATTTCTTGTATCACAATATTGTTATCGAGCACAGGTGGATCTAGTCTGAAAATTGTGAAACATTGTCCATCGATTGATCAGGGTGGTGCAAGGTAGGAGAGTAGAGTCTCCTTCAGGTTGGAGCTTGAGAACACTTCAGGGTGGCAGGGTGGTGCTAGGGCAGTTTGTAGCCTACACAGGGCGTTGGAGTGTTCATCCAGTAGTAGCCAATAAACAGGGTGTTGGAGCATCCGTCAAGTTGGAGCTTGAAAACTAGGGCATTGGAGCATCCTTTTGGTTGCCACTGGGAATCAGGGCATATGAGCGTCCAATAGGTTGGAGCCTGTAAATTAGAGGATTGGAGCCTCCTTAAGTTGGAGCTAAAAACTTGATGTAAATCTTTTGAAGACAAATATTAAGAAGTGTTTGGTGGTTTTTGTCACGGAGCGATTCCCACATAAAAATCTCAGTGGCTACTGTCTTTATTGTTATGCATTGTTGAATGGTGTTGATGAATGTTTATGTTTATCTGATGCTAATAATATTTAATGCTTTGTTAATTTAAAAATATATTAATGGATAAGAAATGTTGATTCACTGCACTCTTAGTATTTCCAACAATTAGTATTGGAGCGCGTTCCTTTAGTAGCAGCTGAACAGTTGGTAGGTAGATCTCATAGTGCAAAGATGGAAAAATCAAAGAAGCAAGCCGCCAAGCCTTCAAAAGAATCAAGGGAAGTTCTAGGTATTAAAATAGTTTCAGATACTATCACTGTTGATGAAGAAAGATAGGTTGGTCCAATTCCTTTGTTTACTAATCAAAGCTAAAATGGAAGCCTATTTGCAAACTATTGGATGTAATGTATGGTTTTCAGTACAACAAATATGTACATTTAAACAAAAGAAAAATGTAAATGACTATACACATGAATGGGAAATTTTGGCAACTAGACAAAATGGATTCACAAATGAACAACTGTTGAAAATGTACATCTGTGGACTAAAAGATTATATCCATGGTGAAATAAAGCTATGGAGTCCTAAAACAATTGAGGATGCTAGGCACACAACAAAATTCGTTGAACAAAAGAACAAGTTCAACAAGCCATCTTTTACAGGTCCAAAAAAATTAAGTAGATATTCAATTGAAAGGTATAGACAAGTTTGACAAGTATATACCTCCTCCCTTAAGAGAAGAAGAGAATCGACATCAAGGCTCAGACAAGAATTGGGTCAACCATTGTAGGTATTGTGGAGACAACTGGGCACCCAAGCACATATGCAACGACAAAAAACTATATGCATGTGAAGCCAGGGTAGACTTTGACACATTCAACAACGACCCAGAAGTAGAATGTAAGGAAGAAAATAATATCCAAAATATAGAAGATGAGGAGGCCATACCCAAGATACTGTTTGCCGCAATAATAGGAATAACTCAACCCCAAACATTGAAACTAAGAGGGCATGCAAAAAAAGAAAATGTCACCGTACTCATAGACATAGGAAGCATCCAAACTTCATAGATATAAATGTCACAAAAAGACTAAATCTATGTGTATATCTAGTCCTAGACATAAGATTGATGGTAGCAAATATCAAACAAATTGGTGGAGTAAGAATGTGCCACAAAGTCAAGCTATAGTTAGAATATTGCAAATTAGAATATGGATTTTATGTCATGCCTCTGGGAGGAGTAAACATCATATTGGGAATTCAACGGTTGCAAACCCTGGTGACCTATTTTGCAAACCACCAAAAACATGTAATGTTCCCTATTGATTGATTGACCAAGGGGGACGAAGTAGCCTATCCAACCCTGTAGGCTAGTCATTGATAAATGGGGAAACACATTATCCAATGTCTTGGGGCAACATTGGGCACATTTTGGGGTAGTTGGGGCAAAATGCCCAAATTGGGGCTACGCTTGCAAACCCCACATTAGATTAAGAAAGAGAAACCCCCCATGAAGAACCTATTTATAAAGGAGAGATGGAATCATGATCTCATCATTGAATTGGATTGGATTATCTCTGTTTTCTTTGAGCCTGAGTCTTTGAGGGTTTTAAGACCCGTTTTCCTTTGGTTGGTTTCAGTGGTTATGATCCCACCCTAGCCAGTCTGTTTCTCTCTCTCATTGTTTGACAAATTGCTCTAAAGATACTTCATCTGGTTTTTGGCATTCAAGGAGGAGGATTCCTGGACTGTTTTGGGTTTCTGTGATTTCTATAACCTAATTAGGGTAGCGAAGCTATTGAAGAGGACAACAAATTCATTCCAGGTAGTTGTTCAAGAATCAAGACAACGACCCCATTTCAACCTTGTTGTGTAGCTGAGTTTGATCTAAGGTTGCAGATGGTTTCTTGTAGAGGACGTTCCAGACAACAACTGATTTGAAATGAAGTTTGATCACAACATCAACCATGCAAGGCCGTGTTACCACTCAAACTAGCAGGGGTCCTAAAGGGGCAACTACTAGGACAAGGGCAACAATGGAGACTTAGCCCATTGTCACCTCAACTAAGGCTCCCTACTCTTGACGCACTTTCACAGATGGGAGGAGACTCGGTATGAGTGATTAGGTGCTAACTTGCTAAGTATTTAGCTCAAAAATCAAAATTCTCAGAATGGCTCGAAACCTGAACGACTGCGTCCGTATTGGAAAAACGATCCTAACACAACTCGTTTTGTCGAAAATCGAGTTTGTATGAGAAAGTTATTGTGTTCTGATCGCTTTGCTAAACATGTGAAATTTGCAAAAAAAAAAAATGCCCAGTCACTGCAATCCGTATCGCTGACGTGGCAAGTGGCTAGGCATGGTCAAAGATGGTCAACAACGTATCATAGATGGACAAGTGGTATCGTTTCATTGGGTTTCAGGTGTTGTGTTGGCACGTTTCTATTGGTTCACTTTGGGCCAATGAAAGAATGCCACGTGGAAAGCCCGAAGGCCGCCACATGGCACCTCCTAAAGGCCTTGACAGTCTCGACAAAGGAGCAAAATTTTATGGTGGAGGTTAGGGTCGAACCCGCGACCTTCGACATACCGTCCACATACCTTAACCGCCTCTGCTACCGGGTGATGCTTACCCCATGGGCCCATAAGTTTTCTGCATATATTTAAAGTTTATTAATGTTGGGGTTGGCGGTTAGGAGGGCCAACCCATAGGCCAGCCCTTCGCATGTGAACAAGCCACCACAAACTGCAAAGAGTTACATAAACCGTTGACTCCAACCTGTTGGAATTTCTAAGTTTAACCCGTTAGAAATTCTTCCTGTACTATCTGATTTATTTCTTCTTACTTGTTCAATTACTGAATAAGTTATTTACCATGTAAATATTGAAAATAAATACAAGTACAGTATCAACACATACAGATCATCAATTGAAAGTAAACAAGCACACAAATGACACCGTTGTTTTTGGACTAATGTCCCCGGAAAGACCCAATGCGGGAAAACCGATGCAACTATTCAGAGGGTTTTATTATTATGCAGTTTCAAAATACAACCTGGGTGCCAGAAATGGCTCACCTAACAATGAATGCCCTCGACAGTAGTACCTCTCAGTCAGAGACAAATATTCCGGCTAAATCACTTGATGAACGATCCCACAGGAACAATGCAACTTCTGTTGTTCTACGTCACTCTGATAGGGACTTCGTCACCCTATCCGACTCTACAAGTCCCAGTTTGTCCCATGAAATATCGCCTAGTGCTACCTCTAGGCTTTGCGTCAGCCTGTTTGGCTCATTGTTAGCCTCTCTGGGCTTTCTGTCAACCTCCGGAGCCTTTGCGTCTCACACGCTGGTCCTCTTTGGCTCTGCGCAGCTCTTAGCTGCCTCTACGTGGCCTCTGGCTGCCTCTACGTGGCCTCTAGCTGGCTCTGCGTCAACCTCTCCCGGCTTCTGCGCTGATCCTCTTGGTACTAACTCTGCCTCTCTGCTATGTATTCATTGCCCCTCAGCTGCAACTCTGATCACCCACTCAATTTCCTCAGCAAACCCTGCCCCAGAAAATCGAGTTCTTGATCTCTCTCGGTGTGTCCTCCAACTGACCCTCAAGCCTCCTCTTATACTTTTCTCGTTGGTCCATCAACGACTGAGATTAAATCTCTAATCAACGGTAAGATGAAATTTGGCTTGATCCATGACTTTTGGACCATTCTAACCCAATTTTATATTAATTCACATTAATATTTTATTTTTTCCTAAGTTTAGACTTACGAACTCCATTAAAACTATTAATTATTTTAATATCTCTCAAACCAGTTAGATTCTGCCCAAACCATTTCTGGGTCTTGGAGATCTCATGTGCTTTAGCCTCTCCACGAATTTTCGTGTGTTAATTTTAGGTATGTTCTATGCTTAGAGCAATTTTTTTCAATTTTCACAGTTAGCTCAATATCTTTCCAGATTAGCAATCACACCAACATTAAAGTAAACTGCAGATAGAACATAAACATAAATCGCAGAAGACAAGCCAAGACAAGAGGACACAAGATGTGGCGCTAGCCAGGAACAAACTCCAATGTGGGGAAACCCTTGGTCAATTCTTCTTATATGTTCTTCAATAGTTCAGCAGAGAGAGAGATAGTACATTTACAACAAAAGTCAACACTTTGACTTATCTAGATAAGAGCATAGATCATCTCTAAGAAGATGATACATAAGATCAGTTGAAGACATGCTGCTTCAACTGATTCTCCAAGGTGACTCCTTCACTTATCATTGTGCTGCATCTCGTCATCATGTTGCACCTCACCGTGCTGCACCATGCTACAACCATCATCACAATGCTGGATCTCATGACAATGCTGTACACATCATACTGCTACACCTTATGCTGCACTGCTGTCCTATGTGCCATTGTTGCATCATGCTGCCACAGCTGTCCCATGCGCCATTGCTATACCATGCTACGACAATTGTTCCATGTGCCATAACTGCATCATGCTGCCACACTGCTATCCCATGTGGTATGTTGAACCATGTTGACATGCAACATGTATCATGTGCTTGCAACACCATGCTTGCCATGCTGTCCGTGCTTGCCTTGTTGTCCATGCTTTCCATGCTTGTCCATGCTTGCTGTTGTCCCATGTTTGCCTTAGCATGCTTGCCATGCTTGTCCATGCTTGCTGTTGTCCCATGTTTGCCTTAGAATTCCTTTGCTGTCCCATTTACTATGCAGCTGTCCCTTGCCACTGCTGCCTAGATATATTGCTGTAGCTGCTGTCCCTAATAGTCATGCTATACCTTGTTGCTGTCCCCTTAGCTTTGCGATACCTTGCTGTTGTCCCATGTGTCTTACCAACACCATGTAGCCCAACTGTCCCATTTACTAGCACTGCTGTCCTGGGCATGTTTGAGCCCTCAAACTCTCCATGCTGTCCCTGTTTCGATGTGGTTAGGACTGCGGCCTACCATAGTCCCACACTGTCACCTACAACCCACCTTTTCGCTGCCCCAAAAACCCTTCTTCAACTGGGCCTACCCTCGGCCTCCTTTTAGCAGCTCGGTGCCTTGTTTTAGGCCTTAAAACAATACTCCCTTTCAGCCACATTAGGCCTGCATATAGTGCACCATATGCTTGCGGCTAGGGCACCATTGGTATGTTTAGGACAATGTCTATCTTCATCTTAATAGTGGCTAGGATACCCTTGAGATAGCGTAGGTTAGGGTTTCCTTAGGATAGCATTAGGGCTGCTTTCTTGGACTGCGTTAGGACAAAGTTTAGGGATGCTTTAGGACTGCATTAGGGCTGCCTTTAGGACAATGTTTAGGGTTCCCTTAGGACTGCGTTAGGGCTACCTTTAGAACAACATTTAGGGTTGCCTTAGGTCAATGGATGGAACCCTTCCATCGCTTCGCTGGCCTGCCTTCTTTGCTGCGGCTAGGACAACATCTTTTCCTACAACGTTTAGGGCTTCCACTCCTAGATTTCTCTTCCACTAAAACCCAAGACAAGTGGAGAGAAATCAAGATAGAAGTGTGTGCGAAATGACTCTCAAGTCATCTCCTTTTATATGCTAAAATGTTGAGCACATGTGGGGTTTATTTGGTTGCTGGCCGACCTTGACGAATTGTCCCATAACACAAATAAATTCATAACTCTATGATTACTTATCGGAATCAGATGATCTTTAGATCAATCCTACACCTCTCGATAAGAGGGATCCAAGAAAAATATCAACTTCCATAAATAAGATGACCCACATGGAGTTTCGCCCTAGTTGCCAATTTTAACACTCCCTCTCAACTACAGAGAATTCCAACCGCTAATCCATTTGTCCGACTGTACTATCTCTGCCATCAGTGCCTTGCATTGCTCTGCTTTGCTGAACCATGAAGAAGAAGAATTGATCGAGAATGTCTCATATCATCTCTATTGACCTGAAGTCAGTTCCATATGAAGAGAGTGTGTCATACCACTCTTACTGACCCGAAGTCAGTTTCATTGATCCCAGATCAATCTCACAAGAGAGTGTCTCAAACTAAGTTGCAGGAAATGTGGGCAGAGTGTTTGTTTCCATACGAAAACGAAACGGAAATGGGCAAACCCGTACGATACGGCCCATAAATCGTTTCCGGCCGTATTGGCCCTTTTCTCAAGGAACAAACATGGCTAGTATGGCCAGAAACGAGTTTCCGGGCTGTACGGCAGAGTTTCCCCATCCAGATTGACTTTTTCTTAATTTTTATTTTATTTTATTTTGTTTTCTATTTTTTAATTGGGTGACTAAAGTGGCTTCTAGTTGCTTCTAGATGCCTCTCTCAAGTTATAAAAGTGACCTTTGCCTCACTCTCTCATCACACAATTGAGCAAGTCGTTTCTCTTGGAGGCTGACGATTTTAGCAAAGGAGAAGAGAGGAAGAGAGCAACGGTTTCAGCTAGGGTGTTTTCAACAGTGAGCAATGGAGATTTCTGCAGCAAGTGCAAGAGATTTCAGCAGCAAGAGAAAGAGATTTCAACAACAGATTTGGAGTGCAGAGTTTCTGGCTACGACATTCTTGGTTTTTTGGCTCAGCTACAACCATATTTCTCTTTTCTTTTCTGGCATTTTGGGGTAGCTTCAGTTACAAAAAATTAATTTGGGTAAGCAACATTCATTTTCTTAGTTCTTTCCTACTATTTCTTCAATTTTTCGAGGGTTTATGCCGCCAAAAATATGAAAAACATTTTTTATTTACAGATTTGTTTTTTTAATTTATTTTTGCAGCAATGGCTTCCAACCAAAGTGCAGTTACAAGTTCAAGCCCTAGGGCCAACCCAAGGGCTGAATATTATCCTCTTTGGAGGCATGTTCAAAAGCTTTAAAAATGTGGAGGTGGTGGCTGATGGGAATGGCGATGTAATCTTTGCAATAATTTGTACAAGGGCTCCTACCCAAAAGTGAAGGCACATCTTTTGCATGGAGGAGGACAGGGGTTGTGGGTTGCACAAAAACAACAGATCCATTGGCAAGGAGGGCATATCAAAGAGAGCAAGATGAGGCGAATGTTATTAAGAGAAGGCATGATGAGCTTACTCAAGCTACTCCTCAAGCTCCATCTAACATTGAAACAAGGATTGTAGTTGAAGCAAGAAAGAAGAGAGCCGGTGCCACTCAACAACATGAACAACTAGCACCCAAAAATACTAGAGGGACATACCCTTCGGTTCAGGATAGTAGAATTGCTAAATTGGTGAATGTGCAAGCGAGAGAAGAAACTGATTCCAGAGTGGCTAGGTGCATTTATGCATGTGGTATCCTATTCAATGTTGTTTGCTCTCCTTACTGGCAAGATATGATAAGGGCAATTAACAAAGGTCCTCAAGGGTACAAGGGGCCCAACTATGAGAAAGTCGGAACTCAACTTCTCAAAAATGAGAAGGAGCTTGTGGAGGATATTTTATCACCAATTTGTTCTTCTTAGAGCAGCTCTAGGGTTACGATAGTCTCAGATGGATGGACAGATACAAGGTGCAGACCATTGATAAATATCATTGCCACTTGCCCCAAAGGGGCAATGTTTATCAAGGTGGGAGACTGCTCAGGAGAGGTAAAAGATGCACAGTTCATTGTTGATGTTATTATAAAAGCTATTGAACAAATAGGGCTTAAAAAGGTGGTGCAGGTTATCATAGATAATGCACCAATTTGCAAAGTTGCAGGTTTAATTATTGAGGGGAGGTATGACCACATCTTTTGGACACCATGCATTGTCCATAATCTGAATTTGATCTTAGAGGAGATCGACAACAAAGTTTCCTGGATAAAGAAAATCATAGGGGAAGCAAGGGATATTGTCAAATTCATCACCAACCACCACCAATCTCAGGCCATATTTCGAGAGTACTCCAAATTGGATTTGTTAAAAGTTGCTGAGACAAGCTATGCCTCAAACTTCTTGATGTTGCGCTGTCTTGTTGAGGTTAAGCATGCATTAGTTTCTATGGTGGTGAGTCAACTTTGGATTGAGTGGAGACAAGCAGATTCAGAGCGGGGATATATGGTACGTAGATTGTGCCTTGATGAGGATTAGTGGAGCAAGGTAGATTTCTTGCTAAAGTTCACAACCCCTACATTTGAGCTTCTTCGGAGTGCTGACACTGATCAACCTTTCTTAGGAGAGGTATATGATGGCATGGATTCCATGGTTGAGAAAACTATGGAAATCATTTTGCAAAAGTCTCCACAACTTTTGTTTGTTGATGATCATTTTGCTGGATTAGTCAAGAAAATCATTGTTGATAGGTGGAACAATTTCAACACTCCATTGCACAATTTAGCACATGCCTTGAACCCTAAATTTTATGATGAGGAGCTTATTGCTCAAAGCATTTCAAAGAGGAAGGCACCCCATAAGGATAGAGAGGTGGCTAATGGGGTGAAAAAAGCCCTTATGAGAATGTTTCCTTCTCATCTACACAGGGAGGTAAAGGAAGAATATGTCAGTTTTGCTGCAAGAATAGGTGATTATGCAGATATATCAGCTTTGGAGGAGAGAAGCATCATGAATCCAGTTAGGTGGTGGATTTGTCATGGAGAAAATGGTGTACATTTGCAAAACCTTGCCATTCGTATTCTTTCACAAGTGGCAAGCTCTCATAAGCAGAAAGGAATTGGAGCACTTATGGTTTTATTCATTCTGTGAAGTGCAATAGGTTGGGCTCGCAGAAGGCAGAGGATCTTGTTTATGTGCACTCCAACCTTTGCCTTGCATTTCGTAGGGGTCCAGAATACAACAGTGGTCCTTCTAAAGAATGGGATCTGGATGCAAAAAGTCCTAATTTGGATCTCTCTCTTGCTGCCCTAAATATTGAGGTCCAAACTGGAAGTGGAATTGGCCCATCATCTTCTTCAACACCACCATCCACTATTGAGCATTGTTCTGCTTCTATTTTTGATGAGGATTATGATGATGATTAGTCTTTTGTCTCTATAGTTCTTGCAGCCTTATAGTCTTTATTGTATTTGCAGCCTCATATATTAATATATAATAAAGGCTGATTTTGAGATTTGGATATATAATAAAGGTTGCTTTTGGATATTCCGATATTTTTATTTTCATTATGTGATCATTCATGAGTAAATGTGATGTAAATTTAATCATAATGTTTAAATGTAATAGATTATAATGTATCATGTATGATTTATGATTGCACATATATATATATATATATTTGCGTTTCCCTGTTTCCAAAATTTGGGGAGGTCGCGTTTCGTACCCGTGCTCGTTTCAGAAACTCGTACCCGTTTCCTCGTTTCGTGCAACTTAGGTCTCAAACCACTCATACTGATCCCAGATGAATGGAAGTCATCCTAGCATAGGGAGCACGATAGATACAATGATGCGTCCATCGATAGTACTACTATGGTCCCTAACCCCATTTCCTTGCTCATTGGCCAGATGAGAGGTACTTCCCATGACTCCCAGACTGCATGGATAGGATGCCTCGACAAGAGAACCACTCATCCTGTCCCTAAGTCGCCACGGGGTATCACAGGGGAAGGCTGAGCCATTCACCTTGTACACAACGCACCATTAGGGGAGGGTGAGTTTCCCTATGGTCGCTTGTTGCTCCAATAAGTACCCCAAGCCCCTCGGAGCTCCCAGAGCTCAATGCATGCAACATGCAAGACCCTCATAAGAAGGTCTGTCAACGACTCCAAGTCGTTCGAGAGAGTCACACATTTGACTTCTCCCCGAGGCTTTGACAGAATGTCTGCGACTTGTACATCAGTCTCAATGCGATAGAGCCTCCTTGCTCATTGATGTGCCATATCCCAGATAAGGTAGTATTTGATGTCTATATACTGGAGCAATCATAGAATATGGGATTCCTCAACAATCGAATCCGCCCTTGGTTGACACAGAAGATCACGGTGGTATCCATCATGTGTACAAAAAACTCACTGAGGAGCTTCCACAACCAAGCAGCTTCACACGAGATCATACTTGTAGCTATGTATTTGGTCTCAGCGGTGCTCAAAGCAACCGTCTTCTGCTTCTTGCTCATCTAGGATCTCGAGCAGAACCCAAAGAGAACCATCACCCATAAGTGTTCTTGTGATCCTCCACACTGCCTGCCCAGTCAACATTCAAATAGTCATTCAACTTCACATTTCCTGCAGTGTATCTCAATCCATGAGAGATTGTGCCCTAAAGATATCTCAAAAAATTCTTGGCACCAATCTAGTGAGGCTCAACCAAATATGAGCCCAACATGCTCACTGCAAAACATATATTCGGACGGAAGTTCACCAAGAACATTAATGCAAATGAGTATATGAAACTCAGAGGCATTTCCCAAATCTGGTCCGGCATTACTACCACAACTTTTGAAAGTTAAGCTCCATTGAGGTAGTTACGGGCTTGCAGTTCACCATTCCCAATCCGGAATCCAACTCCCTCTTACTTTTGCAAATGAGAGGGTCTGCACTTGTCAGAAAGAGGTCGTCCTAAGAAGGTGCTGGTATGAGAGGTCTATCGTCTACAACCTTCAAGCAATGGTTTCGATTGGCTTCACTCCTAGTGAATCTCAGCTTCATCAGACAGCTATCAATCCTCTCATACTAAGCTCGGGGAGTTTTGCTTCAAGCCATGGAGGGATTTCTTCCACCTGCATACATGAGATTCCCAATCATGAATCTCAAACCCCTTGTGTTGTTCCAAACCTGTGGACTTGCTACATGAGGGGAATGGTCCCCTTGTAAGATTTTCCTTCGGTACATCTCGGACATGTACCTTCATGCTCTTCTTGGATGCAAGCATCCCTGTCATCATTTGACTCACATTGGGTAGGGTCCCATAATAAGTAGACCTTCGGTGCTATAGATGAGATGTGACAACTGACATGGTCCCCAATGGACCTCTTGCAACTTGATACAACCCTGAACTCAGAAGCATCTATGAAAATTCCATTTTCAAATACGTACCTTTCCATCGATGAATGCCACCCTGGAACCTTTGACTTCCATTTCCGAAATGGTCACCAGGTTCTTCTTTCGATCAGGTACACAAAAGAGATTTTTGTGAATAAATCGAGTTACCGTCATTCAGTTGAGGGGTAACATTCCCTACACCCTTTTCGGGATAGGTGGCATCGGCTCCAAGTATAATCTCATGATTGTTTCCATCTCTACTAAATTAGAGAGAGCACCCTTCTATTCGATGAAGTGCCTTGAAACACTACAATCAATAAGCCAGATTCCCAAAGAATCTGAAGGAGTGGGCCAATACAAGATAATGCTTCTTTATCTTATCAGAAACAACATTTGATTCTTCATACTTGAGTTTCTTGCTTTCTTGAAGAGTCGACTGTTTCCTTGATGACCTGCATTACTTGTCATTCCTTTGATCATTGAAGATGTTCTTGGAATGATTGTTATCATCATCAAGTGATGTGTCCCTATCATTCAGACACCCCTTTCCTTCCACCCTTAGATCCAGACTTCCCAATAAAGTGATCTTATAGGTAGGTCATCAGAAGCTTCTGCTGCATCATTCCGATAATATTCTTTGCTTCGATTTCACCCTCGGTGAATCTGAAGAGGGATGAGGAATCCATTGATCCTTTTGTCCTTTCCCAACTGTCTTCGGTGATTTGTCTTTCACTCTTGCTTGGGCTTTGTCTTCACTTCAACTTTGATACCATGTTAATTTTAGGTATGTTCTATGCTTAGAGAAATTTATTTCAATTTTCACAGTTAGCTCAATATCTTTTCCAGATTAGCAATCACACTAGCATTAAAGTAAACTGCAGATAGAACATAAACATAAATCGCAAAAGACAAGCCAAGACAAGAGGACACAAGATGTGGCGCTAGCCTAGGACAAACCCCAATGTGGGGAAACCCTTGATCAATTCTTCTTATATGTTCTTCAATAGTTCAATGGAGAGAGAGAGAGTGATAGTACATTACAATAGAAGTCAACACTTTGACTTATCTAGAGAAGAGCATAGATCATCTCTAAGATGATGATACATGAAATCAGTTGAAGACATGCTGCTTCAACTGATTCTCAAAGATGACTCCTTCACCTATCATTGTGCTGCATCTCGTCATCATGTTGCACCTCACCGTGCTGCGCCATGTTGTACACATCATATTGCTGCACCTTATGTTGCACTGCTGTCCTATGTGCCATTGTTGCATCACGCTGCGACATATGTCCCATGTGCCATTGCTGTACCATGCTACCATAGTTGTCCCATGTGCCATAGCTGCATCATGTTGCCACACTGCTGTCCCATGGGGTGTGCTGAACCATGTTGACATACAACATGTTTCATGTGCTTGCAGCACCATGCTTGCCATGTTGTCCATGCTTGCCCATGCTTGCTGCTGTCCCATTTACTATGCAATTGTCCCTTGCCACTGCTGCCTAGATATATTGCTGTCCCTAACCGTCATTCTATACCTTGCTGCTGTCCCCTTAGCCTTTCCATACCTTGCTGTTGTCCCATGTGTCCTAGCAGTACCATGTAGACCAACTGTCCCATTGTCCTTGGCATGTTTGAGTCCTCAAACTCTCCATGCTATCCCTGTTTTGAGGTGGTTAGGACCGTGGCCTACCACAGTCCCACGCTGTCACCTATAGCCCACCTTTTTGCTGCCCCAAACAACCCTTCTTCAACTTGGCCTACCCTCGGCCTCCTTTCAGCAGCTTGGTGCCTTGTTTTAGGCCTTAAAACAGTCCTCCCTTTCAACCGCATTAGGCCTGTGGCTAGGACATCATATGCCTGCAGCTAGGGCACCATTGATATGTTTAGGATAACGTCTATCTTCATCTTAACAACGAGTCGGATACCCTTGAGATAGCGTAGGTTAGGGCTACCTTACGATAGCATTAGGGCTACCTTCTTGGATTGCGTTAGGGTTGTCTTTAGGACAACATTTAGGGCTGCCTTAGGATTGTGTAAGGGCTTCCTTTAGGACATCGTTGAGGGCTGCCTTTAGGACAACGTTTAGGGGTCTGCCTTAGGTCAAGGCATGGAACCCTTCCATCGCTTCGCTAGCCTGCCTTCTTTGCTGCGGCTAGGGCAACCTCTTTTCCTCCAACATCTAGGGCTTCCACTCCTATATTTCTCTTCCACTAAAACCCAAGACAAGTGGAGAGAATTCAAGATAGAAGTGTGTGTGAAATGACTCTCAAGTCATCTCCTTTTATACTAAATCGTTGAGCACATGTGGGGTTTATTTGGTTGTTGGCCGACTTTGACGAATTGTCCCATAACACAAATAAATTCATAACTCCATGAATACTTATTGGAATCAGATGATCTTTAGATCAATCCCACACCTCTCGATGAGAGGGATCCAAGAAAAATATCAGCTGCCATAAATAAGATGACCCAGATGGAGTTTGTCCCTAGTTGGCAATTTTAACATCGTGGCTAGAGCACATCCGATGCTATCCCAAATCAACACTCCCTGTTAGCGAGGATTGTGCTCTAGTAATACTCTGCATTGTGTATCACCCTGATCATCCAACATCGGCCCCTTTGCTGATGCTAGGTCTCCCTGCCCAACATCCTCTGCACTACTGCCCATGGTCCTGCCACTGCCACTGCTGCATCTGTACGACAACTCCCTCTGCATTCGTGCTGCTGGCCGTGGCCCTTCCATTGCCACTGCTGCATCTGCACTGCATCCCCTCTCATCATGCTGCCCATAGTACTGCCACTACTAACCGCTGCATTGCAACTCAGTTATTGAGAAGTAAGTAACTAATCCGCCCAACTCTGACATCTCTGTCAGGCTAGAAACGCTCCCGATGCTGAAGCTCCCTCTGTCACTGACAAGTGCTCCCTCTATTGACCTCTGCGCTGCTGCAACAACTCCATGCATCTCGCATTGTTGCCTCACACTGTCCCGAGACTCCTGCACTGTATTACTCTCTGTTGCTCCATCCGCATCTGTCTCTACTGACATCCTCTAGTCCTGCTACTCTTCTTCGGGGCTCCTGTAGCCAGGTTAATCCAAGAGGTTGGGTACCTTGAGGATCCTGCCCCTCATTGTCTGTAGTCCGTCTGGCTACAACTCGATGTCTCCCCACTTCCTCTCAAGTGGCACATGAGCACTCATTGTTGATTTGGGGTAGCATCGGATGTGCTCTAGCCGCACAAATTGGTGGAGAGGCTAAGGCACATGAGATCTCCAATACCCAGAAAGGGTTTGGGCAGTTTCGAAACAGTCTGAGAGATATTAAAATAATTAATATTTTTAATGGAGTCCCTAAGTTTAAACTTAGAGAAAATAAAATATTAATATGTATTAATATAAAATTGTGTTAGAATGGTACAAAAGTCATGGATCAAGCTAGATCTAATCTTAACCGTTGATTAGGGACTTAATCTCGGTCGTTGAACTGTCAACGAGAAAAGTATAAGAGGAGGTTTGAGGGTCACTTGGAGAACACACCAAGAGATCAAGATTTCGACTTTCTGCGGCTGGGTTTGCTGAGAAAGTTGAGAGAGTGATCAGAGTTGCAGTTGAGGGGCAGTGAACACAAAAACAGAGAGGTAGAGATAGCACCGGGAGAATCAATGCAGTAGCTAGAGAGAGGGACGCAGAAGCAGCCAAAGGTTCACGCAGAGGCAGCTAGGGCACACGCAGAGGAGCCAGGGCACACGCAGAGGCAGCCAGGAGCTGCGCAGTGCCTCAGAGGGCCAGCGTGGGTGACACAGAGGGCCAAAGGACTGACGTAGTGCCTCCAGAGGCTAACCCAGGCCAAGCTAGAGTGACACCGGGCTAACACTAGGCCAGGGAGAGGCTGACACAGTCCCTAGAGGCTAACGCTGGGGTTTCGTGGGGTAGATTGGAGCTATGGAGCTGCCAGAGTGTTTATTCGGGGTTTCAGCAGGAATATCTGCTTCCGAGTAGAGAGGTACTACTACCGAGATTTTCTCTGTTGGGGAGCCGGATTTGGCACCCAGATTGTATTCTGAAACTACTTAATAAACCAAACCCTCAGATAGTTGCACTGGTTTTTCCGCATTGGGTTTTTCCAGGGACCTTAGTCCAAAAACAATGGTGTCACTTGTGTGCTTGTTTTTGTTTCCTGAAGTTGATGATCTGTAATATGTTGAGCATGCACTTGTATTTATTTCCGGTATTTACATGGTAAATAACTTGTTAATTAACAAAACAAGTAGGTAGGGATAAATCAGAAAGTACATGAAGGGTTTCTAATGGGTTAGACTTAGAAATTCCAACACTCATGGCACAATCGTCATCTGTCTCCAGTTCTTTCTCCGCCCTCATTGATGCTACCTTGGTCTCAGAAGCCTCTCCCTTGCTCTTCTTCCTTGGACACTGGTTCGCATAGTGATCCAGTTCCCCATTGTGGAAGCACTTGACCTTGGAGAGGTCCTTCTTCCCTTTATCCTGCTTTCCCACAGATGCTAGAGTAACATATTCCTCTTCCTCCTCCTTGATTTTGGCCCCCTTACCGCTATTCCCTGACTTGGTCAATTGTCTGATCTCTTCTTGACCAAGAGCTGCCCACAATTCCTGCCAATCTAGAAGGTTCGACTTGCCAAGTAAGCTCTGGACAAATACCTCCCAGTCTTCTGAGATTGTGTTCAGTGTGGTCCTCACCAACATCTCATCATTTGGCGTGGCCCCTATGGAAGTCAGCTGGTCTCGGATCTCTGTCAATCGCCCGAGGAAGATATCTATCTGCTCTCCCTTCTGCATCTGGTATGACCGCAACTGATTTTCTAGAAGCATCTTCCTCAGCATGGAAGTGTGCTGATACAATTTCTTCACGGCATCCCACATCTCAGTTGCTGTACCCTTCTTGGTAATATGTGGTACCACATGATCCTTGACCCCGTCAAGGATCATGCACTTAGCTCTGGCCATTGCTTCTTTTTACTTCTCATTTTTAGCCGGGTAAACTGGGATTGCTGTTGTTTTCAAGACGAAGTTCATGATGCGATACCTGTCTAGAATGGACAAGATCCTGGCCTTTCAGACTACGAAGTTGGAAGCTTCGTTCAGTCTATCCTGATCTCTCAGCCCATTCACTGCCATTTTGCTGCTCCTCTTTCGACTCTTTTGAGTCTCTCAACTTCCCATCTGGAAGGTCTCGGTTTGATTCCCTCTGAGCCTCGATTTCACTCCTGGAAACCCCTCTACCAATGTCGAGATGCCCCATTCCGCTCATTTGTGCAACTGCACCACTGATCCAGATTTCCTGGCTAGAAATCCTTGGCAGCAACTCCCTCCTCCTTGGTCTTGCCCTGTTAGGTACTGTTCTGACCAACACACCCCACCAGCTTCGCTCCACAACTTACCCACAACCTCCTATGCTTCAACAATTTGAAGGTCGGAGCCTCTAGGCTCTGTGCAATCTCGACACTGGTTAAATCTGCAATTCCTGGCCACGACGTCGATCCTTCCTGATTGAGAAAGTTGACTGGGCACTGCGTAGGTCAGGTCTGCTCCTCGCTGCCTTAGCGCTGATCCACCTCCTGGCTTGAACTGATGATGCAGGCCCTCTGTGTCACCCCTTCCTTGCTGCTTTCTGCTAGGAACAACTTCTGTCACTCGGTACAACTATTTCTGCTGCTACTGCTTTGCTCGGCTGATGCCTTCAATTATCCTGTGGTTTGCAACCACATTCTGATACCATGTTGGAATTTCTAAGTTTAACCTGTTAGAAATTCTTCTTGTACTATCTGATTTATTTCTTCCTACTTGTTTAATTACTTAACAAGTTATTTACCATGTAAACACTAAAAATAAATACAAGTACAATATCAACACATACAGATCATCAACTGAAAGTAAACAAGCACATAAGTGACATCATTGTTTTTGGACTAATGTCCCCAGAAAAATCCAATGTGGGAAAACCGGTGCAACGATTTAGAGGGTTTTATTATTATGCAGTTTCAGAATACAACCTGGTTGACAGAAATGGCTCACCCAATAGAGAATGCCCTCGGCAGTGGTACCTCTCAGTCGAAGACAGATATTCCGGCTAAATCACCTGATGAACGATCCCACAGCAACAATGCAGCTTCTGCTGCTCTGCATCACTTTGATAGGGATTGCATCACCCTATCTGGCTCTCCAGCTCCGAGTCTGTCCCACGAAAAATCTTCCAGCACTGCCTCTAGCCTCTTTGGCCCAGCGCCAACCTCTCTGGGCTCTGTATTAGCCTCTGGAGCCTCTGTGTCTGACACTCTGGCCCTGGCTGGCTCTGCGCAACTCCTGGCTGGCTCTGCGTCAACCTCTCGCGGCCTTTGCATTGATCCTCTCGGTACTAACTCTGCCTCTTTGCTATGTATTCACCGCCCCTCGGCTGCAACTCTGATCACTCACTTAATTTCCTCAACAAACCCTGCCCCAGAAAATCGAGTTCTTGATCTCTCTTGGTGTGTCCTCCAACTGACCCTCAAGCCTCTTATAGTTTTCTCATTGGTCCATCAACAAACGAGATTAAATCTCTAATCAACGACTAAGATTAGATTTGGGTTGATCCATGACTTTTGGACCATTCTAACTCAGTTTTATATTAATTCACATTAATATTTTACTAAACTTAGGAACTCCATTAAATTTTAATATGTCTCAAACTAGTTAGATTATGCCCAAACCATTTCTGGGTCTTGGAGATCTCATGTGCGTTAGCCTCTCCACCAATTTTCGTGGCTAGAGCACATCCGTTGCTACCCCAAATCAACACAACCCACCAACACTGCAACTGTTTCACATGTGAACATGATAGTTGTATCATGAAACAGTTAGTGTGGCGACTATCTAAACAAACCTTCGATGGTTCAACGTCCCCCATGTGAACGCAAATGTGTTAACTACAAACGGTTAGTGTTATCCCCGACGGTCAAGCTAACGGTCACCTTCCAAAACTGTGCAGTATCCACCACATGTGACCGCATAAAACTTCGACGGTTGTGGTTAGCACTAACTCTGTGGTCTTCGCGCTAATTGCGGATTTATGTTAATTAATCTGGGTTTAAAGCTAATTAACGACAGTTAAATACTGGTTAACTCCGACGTTTAGTGCGACGGAAATTTTGGCGGAGCCCCCAATTTTGGGCTTGCCTCCACATTTAGCGCGCTAACTGGAGTCATTCCAGATTTAGTGGAACTTTTTTAGGAAAAGACTAACTGAGTCATAGCGAAGGCAATTTTCGACCAAATTGAGCTTAGAAAGAGGTGTTCTTGGCTAACTTGGACATTCTGAACACATTGGTGCAGGTATTAGGAGCCATAGAGCTTTGTAAAACAACATTTTTCCATATTGAGCTAATACAGAGGCCTAAGCCATGGAAGCTGGACCAAGATGTAGCCCAGGAGGGGTTTGCCATATTGAGCTAATACAGAGGCCCAAGCCATGGAAGCTAGACCAAGGAGATGTAGCCCAGGAGGGGTGAATTCCATCAAAATACTGTGTTAAAGTGCCTCTTTGATGGTTTGCTGTACTTTGAATGCTTGTTGTTCAATATTTTTTTTTTGAAGCTATTTTGCTCATGAATGTCTTTTTAAACTTAAGGAAATTTATTTGATTACATACACAAACAGCTAATGAAACTTTAGTACAAGAAGCAATAAGCAAGCACATGTTTAGAAATCTGTAATTGATATTAGCACAACAAAAACTAATCATTCAAAACCAGATTAATGAGGACTCACTTACAAAGAATATATCAATGCAATGGATAAGAAGTGATTCCAATCACCATTTCCAAGGAGAAACTCAAAATTAGGGCTTGCTTTCTTTGTAAGCAAGGTGTAGGGTTTTTCTAGGAAAGGTTGATGAGGATTTGAGGGTTAGGTTAAGGAAGTATGTCATGCAATTGGGCTTCCTATTCCTTAAAATCCGTATGGAACTTGGATTCCTAAGTGGTCCTTGAAAAGTTAGCTTTGATGGGAAACAGGACCAGAAGGGACCAAATGGACCTAATCAGGGAAGAGAAGGGGATCAAAGAAAATTTTTCCATTGAAAGGTGGCAGAATGATCCCTATGAGGTAACTAGCTTAAGGAAAATCGAGGGCAAGAATTGGCCTTTGAGCTGGGCTTGCGATATCTCAAGATCTCACAATCGGAATCACCTTAAATTTGGAGGGCTTCTTGAGGACACACCAACACAGTTGTGGACCAAAAATCGAAGTATTTGGATGGCTATATTGTGAGATATTTGAAGCCCTAGGTGACCTATGGGGCTAGACCTAGAAAGAAGAGGAGAAGGTGAAGAAAATTAAGTTTTAGGGTGATCACCTATGGTAGACCAGTGCCTAATCCTTTGGGGAGATTGGAATCAAGAATGATTATGAATTCAAATTTGATTTTCTTGGTCAAGGAGGCCTTAAAGGCAACTTCACTTAGCACTAGGGAAAAGGAGAGCAACTTCAAAGACTTTATACTTCGTTTTGCAAAATAGATGGCTTATCAAGATAAATTTCAACCATGAAATATCCCTAGGAACATTCACCCATCATACATGGTCCATACATGAAGCATCACTATCTAGAAACAAAATTTCCACAACTTCGCAATAATAGATGCAACAAATTAGCCCCAGAATAGCGAAATCCCAACAATAATGTATGTGACAAAAATAGAGCAAAGAAATAGCATTAAAATTGCACTTACATGTATTAGAGTGTATCAAACCATCAAAATTTTCTAAACAAGAAGCTCCAAGGCATAAGAAAATGATCCAAACATCAAAATTCATTCCATGCTCCTAAATTTTGTCCACCAAGAAGGATAGTGAAGTTCTCTAAAGAGATACAAGTCCAACCAAGTCATGATGCTAAAATGAATTCACATCACTTGTATTTACTATTTATACACTTCTAATGAGTTTGATTTAGCTAATTAGGCCTACATTAGCCCCTACAATAAAATAATGTCCAAAATAACTAACTTTTGGCGACAAGCCCACCAAACTAGCTCATAAACAAAAGAATAAGCCTCTCAAGAGGTCAAATAATGAATATTGCATGTCGTTGGGCCTTGGAAGAGGCGTAATGGAGTCCATATGTGCCATAATGTGTAGTTGAACTCCCAAAAGCAGTGGACAAGGGGTTGGCCCCTTGTAATAACCTGTGGTGCTCCAAATGACATGTGGGTGCACACAAGTGTCCTCATGGGTCTCCAAACAAATCGAAGATGCCTATAGGTTGCCTGCCAGGGCTAGGATGATGTTGTAGGTGATGCCACATCATTGTGCAAGTGCTGGGTCATCTGCCAAGTGTATGGTGCAATTCTGGTGCCAGGGCATGATGGATAAGGCGCATCTTCCTCATCCAATGAGTGAACCACGAGCAATCTCTGAATGGCTGTGGGAATCCATGGAGCGTTCTCTGCTGTTGTGGAGGCCCATGGCTCTCTAGACACACCTACATGTGCCAATGTAGCCCTCTGGGGTTAGGACCACATATAGGGAAACCAAACCCAAATGGAAACCACCTGTAATCTTGCATAAGATCCAATGCATCCCCATGCCTTCTGGCACACCAAGTCATTAAAGAAATCAAGTAAAGGAGTTTATAAACAATGGATAACAAGTGAGTACTTCATAATGGCATGCCCTTCCATAGTGGGCTTTGGCATGTGCTGATGTCTCCTAGCTCCAAGTAGGGTTAACCAATCATCCTAATAGGTGTTTCTACCTCTAAAGGGGGTGGAATGTCCATGGTACATCCTTAAAATGTTGGTGGCATGTGGCATAATGATGGAGTGGAGTAGGGAATGAAAGGGGGCAACCTGGATCACATGCCATGGTACAAGTGTAGCTAATAAAAGGGAAGCCCACACTTGGGTAACTAATGTGTAGGAGGGAGCAATCGTGGCACATGAGTTACCGTGACCTTGATTTTTCGACCCTTCTTCATATGCCTTTTGCCTTTTTATGATTTTCTTTGGTTAACTGCTCAGGGCTTTAGGTATTGAGAGCATGATGCACAAAGTATAGTAGTGGAACTAGATACCCCCTTATAAGGTGGGGCAGTTCATTGCGCACCAGGTTTTGGGAGAATCATGGGTTCCTGAATGATAAAGGAGGCTCATTAAGGGTGATGGCCATGGAATGGGGTAGAGCTCATGTCATGGCTTTTGCCCACGTGCTAAATACTTTTGTCCCAACCATCTTTTGCATTTTTTGGTGCAATTTCCTGTTGAATGTGGCCAATTATGCTTTTTCTTTTTCTTTTAGCTGTATCAACCTCTGGGCATCATTCACCGAAGATTTGGGGCACGAGGAGGGGGTGGTTGACCCTATGTGGATCCAATGGAGGACTGTGGACCTAGGTGGGAGGAGAGATTATTGGGGGTGTAATGAGTGCAAAGGGAGTAATATATGCGAATTGGGGAGCGGGACCACACAACCAACATTAGGGTTTCCCATGTAGCACCATCTCTAAAACAAATAGGTCAGTAAAAGAGATCCCACGGGACTAGGGTGCAAGGTTAACATCCCAAAAGAGACCTAGGGGACAAGAGCATAGACCTAGACCACTCTTTCCGCCGAATCCCCCTATTAATCCATGCCCAAAGTTTCCATGATAAATAAACTAGAATACTCAATTACCAAATAACAAGGCATACCTTTACATTTGGGAGGCCCACCTTCAAACATATGATCATGATAGATGGGTGAGGGACCACATGGCTAGCTTAGGTGACGGGGAAATGGCACATCGAACTAGTTGGTGGCTGCGAGGGGCTGTTGGCTGCTCGCTGAGGGTCATCATGGAGAAATTTTTTCTCCTAGGGATACCAACCACAAAATGGTGGATAACAGGCCGTAGGGCCGGAATTTCTGTTCTTGCAGCAAAGCAGTTTGGAGAGCCGCCAGACCAATTGTGACCTTTGTTCAGGACATCGAGGTCTCCTAAAGCCTCAATCCTAATCAGCGAAGCATATTGAAACCCTTATCCTGGGCAGTGTGGAAGTTCAGCCTCTCTTGGAGTAGCACATATAATTTGAGGTAGTGGATCCATAATTGAATAGGAAGAAGGTCACCTTGTGTCACTCTTAAGGCCACAGGTACTTCTGTAACCCTAGCTGGGCTAACACAAGGGCCATCTGTAAACGCACAACCAACAAGACTCCCCTGAAGTAGTGATTAGATAGCGAGGATATATTGGACAGAGAGGGGTCTGTCACAAACTCTCCTTGGCAGCGCAATAAGTATTGGGAGCAGCGAAGTTCTCTGCGATATCAATAGCATATCACTTGGGAGCCTTGAAGATTTGCAGCTGATAGTTAGTGAGTTACTGAATAAATTAGTAACATTAGTGTTGAGCTTAGTTAGCTGTTCTGCTATTGATTTACTAAGGCTCTACAGAAATCTCACTGTTGCAACAGCCTTGGGATAAACATTGCAATCTGATATGTACTGTTGAATTAGTGTTACTTACATCACTGTATTTTCATGATCATAGTGTTGAATTTTAAAGTTATTGTGAATTCTGGAGCCAATTTTTGTCATATGTTATCAGCCCTAAGGGAAAAATTCCATAGGGACATTACAGTGGTATCAGAGCAGGCTCATCTTGCCAACCTATGAGCATTTGGGTTGATGTCACTGACCCAGGATCTTCAGGAATGACTTCAATGAAGGACAAGCAGTTTTGGGAAAAAAACCAAGCAAACTATCGCTGCTCAATGGCAGCAGCACCGACAGCTGATGACTCAAATTCTTGCCCCATTGGTGAATAATGTGGGTAGAAATTTCCAATTTCGGCCTAATGTCCCCAGACAAATTACCATTGGGATAACTAGTCAGAAGACTCCGAGACCTTGGCTTCCCCAATTCCTATATGGGCGGAAAACAGGGAATTGTGGGCCACCGAATAGAACATCAAGATTTTGCAACAATTCGAAGACCGTGTCAAACATGTTGAAGCATTGATGAAGGCACACTCATATGAATTGTCATGGCTATACACTCCTAAAAAGAATAAAGGACCTCAATCTCTTGAATCTGATGAACAAAATCCAGCCAATGATGCTGAGTTCCCGAGTTTAGCTAATGAATCCCAGGAAAATGAAGGTATGGTGTGGACACTAGCGCGTGTTGTGAATCCAAACGTTACGAGCATTGATAAGCAGAAATTGGATCAAACTGGTGTTGAAGCACAACCCTCTGAAGTCGGTAATGAAGTGGTGATACAAAACCCTGTGAAAAATAGGACTGAAATGGAGCAGTATGACCCAAAACCTGTTGCCAATGAGCAGGCACAAATCCATGAGAATTACCACTAGCATGTACCTTTGTCAGTATCAACTCAAGTTCAAATTAACCAATCATCCAGTCAATAGAGGACAGCTAAAAATGCAGATATTGCTGAAATACAGCAACAACATTCATCTGCTGGTGAAAATAAATAAACTGTTTCTTGGCGTCAGAGAAATTCAAGTGAAATCATTAACAATCATAAATCCTCTCATGTTCAGGAGAGTGTTGAAGTTCGTAGTGCTGCCTCCTTGCAAGTAAATGAGGTCACGGTTTCCAAAATTATAGTCTCATGTTGAAAGTCAGGATCTTAAGTCAGAAGGGAAGGGTGATGGCATGAATATTCACCTGCCAAAGATTTTGGAACAACTCTCACCAATTAAGTCTATTGATTCTACTATTTCTCTTGGTTTTCATATTGATACTGCTCTTAAACATCAGTCAACTCATGATGAAGTGTTGGCTGACCGTGATTCTTTGGCAATGAGTGTCGCTACATCAAATAGCTCAGGCAGTGAATATAGCTGGAATCTACCGATTGTTCTATCCCAAGAAATTTCTGACTGAGCTTGTAACACGATCGATGAAAATTTCTGTAAGGTTGTTGCTCCTACCATTGCAATTGACAAGAATGTATGCAAATTGGATCGTAATTTGTCAGTTGATGAAGGATTTCACAATATTGATATGACTATGGCTGTCGATAACCTCTGCAATGAACCTAGATCAAAAGATGAAAGCAAGGGCGTGGCAATTGATAAGAGTGTTTCTACAGTTGACTCTCCTGTGAGATTTGATTTGAATGTTTGCAAGGGTTATGAAGGTACCTGCAAGGTTGAGCCTTATGACGCTATTGAAGAGAGGAAGGCCAATATTGGGTTTCCAGTGGCAGTTGATGAGAGCGCTTGTGATATGAAAAACACTAGCAATTTGTGAGAGTATGGTTGATTGGCATATGGCTGTTGATCAGAGTATCTGCAAATTGGATGCTATAGCAGCTGTCGATGCATGCACCAATGTTGGGAAGAATGGCAGTGCTTCTTGTGTTAACAGGGCCACTGAAAATGAAATAGATCGTGACAGATGAGGCAACATCTTACCTGTGGAATCAATCAAATATAGGAGCAAAATATCTAGATTTAAAGCTAAAGTTTCAAATTTGGAAGGTAGATTTATGCTGAAAAGGTCAAGGTCAAACAAGAAGAAAATGGATTCTCTGTGTACCTTGCTGTCAAACAATTATCTTGAAATTCACTTGGATAAGGGATGCGATTTACTGCCCAAAGTTCTTTTTGAACCTGGAATGCTCAACGAGGGATTAGATAATCTTCCAGTTGTATCACTGAGAATACTTGTCCTGATCAAGAGATATTCTAGACATGGCAACAGAACTATTGCAGGGCACATACAATTGTTTGATTGCTGTTCAATGCAAGGTAGGAAGGTTTAATGAAGCTATGAACATATTTGAAGAAACAAAGGCGAAGGACGAGATCCCAATGTTGTCATGCATGGGGCTTTAATGCGCGGATTTCGCAAAGTTAACAAAATCAGTGAAGCTCATAAAATTTTCAACCAAATGGCTTATAACGATTGCAATCCCCAGCTTACTATGTACAACGCTCCTCTTGATGGCTGGTTCAAGGTTGGGAACTTAGCAGATGCATGCCAATTTTTTGAAAAAAGGGTACAGGAGGGTGTGTACCAAATTCTTGCTCTTATAATAAATTGATGAATGGCCTAATCGAGAAAGGCAGAGCAGCAACTGCCTAGCAGCTATTTGATGATTTGAAGAAGAAAAAACAATGTGCAGATGCTGTCACATATAGCATTATGTCTTGTATTTCTGTAAGGTGGGAAGAGTTGAGGACTCTCTAGGATTTAGAGGAAATGGAATCTAATGTCATGGTACCTGACATGGTAAAAATAACATCTCTGTTGATTGCACTTCGTAAGTTTGTCAAACGAGATTGGGCACATCAACTTATGAAATACATAGGAGATAGCACTGTTATCCATAACATTTTAGCTAGATTGCTGAGATGGAGGAAATAACGAAAACTGGGAAAGAGGAAGTGAGAAACAAAACTTCAATATTTGTAATTAATAATCATATATTTTGATAGCCTTTATTCTCAGCATTTTGCGTCAAAAGACAAGAAGAAAGAAAGTGAAAATTTCCTTCCTATCAATCATATGTTTGGTAGCAAGACACAATCGAAAAATTGTATTGTTGAAAACTGTGCACCCAAAGATTTAGGTGTTGGAACAACATATGAGAACAATCAAGAGGGGACGAACAGAAGGGAGTTTGCTGTTAGATTTTCTTCAGGTATCTCTGCTAGCAATAGTAACGATATTGATGCAGAAGAAGGTTTGCAGAATAGGAATGAATATACATGCACTTATTACATTTCAAGAGGCAGTACAAATTATGCTGTTAAAGAAGATATTTCAGAAAAAAATGCAATTCTGAAGATTATCCTAGCTTCTTGGTATTCAAGGGAAGAAGAATACAAGATATGGTATATGCAGTTCTGGAAGCAATGTTTAGGAAGGATGGACTCTGGACTGTGGGAATGGACATCCAGACACCAACCTAACGCCTGCTAAGGAGTTGGTAATATTATGCATAAAATAGATGCACCGGAAATTGGAGCTGCCAGATTTCTTGGCAATCTCATGGATATAGGGAGACTGTCGCTATGCGGGGCAGGCTGTTTCGAGACTGGTACTGATCACATTTGTGAGAAGGATGAAATTTGGGCTGTATTAGCTTGGTTTTCAATTATCGCTCATAAGAATAAAGATAAAAAGGTCAGTGAAAAGTTGGTATATGTGGTAGACATTACTAAAGAAAATCGGGCAACCTATGGTCGATATGGCTATAAGGAGTGTGAATTTGAAGGAGCCATCAAAATGGTTGAACACCTACTTGGTCTGATTTCTAACATCAAAGAAGGAAAACAAAATTGGCAACACTAGAACTTGCAATTGCTCGAGGACAAACAATGTCGGGAAGGGGGGGCTGTGATGTTCCATATTGATTGATTGGCCAAGGGGGACAAAGTAGCCTATCCAACCCTGTAGGCTATAGTCATTGATAAAGGGGGAAATCCATTATCCAATGTTTTGGGGCAACATTGGGTAAATTTTTGGGTAGTTGGGGCAAAAAGCCCAAATTGGGGGCTACACTTGCAACCCCCACATTAGATTAAAGGAAAGGAAACCCCCATGCAGAATCTCTAAATAAAGGAGTGATGAAATTATTTTCTCATCATTGAATTGGATTGGATTATCTCTGTTTTCTTTGAGCCCCGAGGCTTTGTGGGTTTTAAGACCCCTTTTCCTTTGATTGGTTTTAGTGGTGATGATCCCACCCTAGCCAGTCCTTTTCCCTCTCCCATTGTTTGAAAAATTGCTCTAAGATACTTCATCTGGTTTTTGGAATTCAAAGAGGAAGATTCATGGACTGTTTTGGGTTTCTGTGATTCTGTAGCCTAATTAGGGCAATGAAGCTATTGAAGATAACAACAAATTCATTCCAGACAGTTGTTCAAGATGTTCAAGATAGCGACCCCATTTCAGCCTTGTTGCATAGTTGAGTTTGATCTAAGGTTGTGGATGGTAAAAAATTCAACTTGTCGAATACGCCCATCAGTGAGATCACCATATCACTGCATAGGGGCCAAGGCTTTCAACATTTTCAAATAACAACGATTAAACCTAGGGAAAAATGAAATGGAAATCAAGATTCAAAATACGAAAATATTGTAGGTTAAGGAAACAAATCTAAATAAATGGCAGATCTTGTTGACAAATCTAGGGCATCAAGGTTAGGTGATTTCTCTATTAATGATCACTGCTTGTGAATGCTTTTTACTTCTTTAGGTTGTGATCTTTTCTTTTCTTAGATTATTATTGTGTTCTTCTTCTTCAAACAACTACCAAAGCATAAACAATAAAGAGACAAGAGGCACACAATGTAGGCGATCAACCAAGGCCAAAACCTCTCCCACTTGAGAGGAAAACCCACAACGAATTCTTCTTATAGAGACTTCAATTGACGAATACCAAGACCTAGACCCTTGACCAAGAACCCTCCAAGAAAAAATGAGCCTTGCCTCTGATATTTGCACCTTCAGCTTCAATTCTTCCTTGAATATACTTCGACCCTTTCACTGCACTTCACTTCCACAATTATGAAATTTTTGGATTTGCAATTCATACTGCAGAAACCCTAGATTAATTCGATTGTGGAGAAAACTTCCTCCCTTCTCCCTCGCTTGGATGTGGGTTGCTTGTTCTTCAATTCGACTTCCAATAATCACCCTTTCTTGTTTGATTTCGGCCTTCTAGGACAACTGTAGTATCTTGGTCTACACTACAACAAGGAGATAACTTAACCCTTCTCAAGTGTGGGAGATTTGATCCAAAATAGGCCCAAACAATTCGGTTCCTCCTTCGCTTGTGCATCTTCTTCCTTCGCTAGGCTATAAGACTTCCTTTTATCCCTTGATCGAACTTCTCTTGTGCTTGAGTGTGTGTCTTTCAAATGAGGTCGATGGCTCTATATATAGGCTTCTTGACACATCCTTTGAGGCCGACTTAAAGTGTCCTTAGGCCGGCTAGCTATTCGATGAGGCCAACTTGTTTGTAGCACTTGGATTTTGGCCTTGGAGGGTCTTTTGACTCCTACAATGATTTCAATAAATATGTAATGTGCCCAAGAAGGGTCTTCCATACATGACATTGACTAAATAGACTTTTATGACATGATGACTCATCCTAAAGGCTCACAATGGGAGCTTTAACTAAAAATAAAATTCCTTGATCATGAAACCCATGATTCAAGCATTACAAAAATAATTTTATTTTTCTTCTTTATATCAATTACATAAAATTATAATTACACGTCATTATGAAGACCGAACCTAGTTACACTTTTGAATGCTCCTTAACTAGGGCAGTATTCATAATCCATACAAGGTACTTGGACATTCTCAATCTGAAGAATTCTCATAAGAAGAGTCAGATTGGTAACCCATCTGTAAAGCATCATATCAACCAACATTGTCATTTAACAAGGCCTTGACTAACAACTCTATCTCTCTACAAGATCAGAGCACAATGCTGGAGAGACCAATGATGCATAGACACCCTCATCATTGTCTCTCTCGAAACATACCCCACCCGGGTTCTCTCACAATATGTTCCCCCAAGACTATTCTTATCTTGGATTCCTAGTCCTTAAAGAATATCGGTCCTTTACGACTACTCTTATCCTGGATGCCCTAACTCATCCTCAAAGAGCATCGGATGCCAGATGTTTACCCAATCCTCAATCCCGTCTTTCTAAGTGAAGACAAGAATGATGTGTCTATCTCTACCTCTTAATTAGGGAGGATATATCTATTCTAATGAAGGAATGTACTCATTCCTATGGAAGGAATGTACCTAAGCTCCCTCTTGGCTTATGAATTTGCTTCCAAGTTTCTACCAAGTTAGAAACTTGTTTCTAGGTTCCCTCTAAATTAGGGACGTACAACAACTCTTTAGATGGAGATAATGGGACAACCAACTGCTTGAAGAACTCCTTCCTAACGATGTCATGAACTTCTTTTCTTTATTCAGGAGTCTTCATGATTTTGGGACTTCTTCGTAGGGCACAAACCATCCATCGCTTTCATCCATGAGTCAGTCATGTCATTATTCCTTTCATCAGAGAGTGATCCATCAATTCATATCTGTCCCTCCTTCATGCCATGCTGCCATAAGGATCTTTCATCCTACTACATGGACATCAATGGTGGAAGATATCCATAGCTCTTCTATTGGTAGCCCTGCACAAGCCCATCTAGATATCATTAAAAAAGAAGGAATGAGCATTAAATCAAAATTAACTTTGTGATGGTCTTTCATCATGACATCTTCTAGTTCGCATCAACATCCTACATACACATTGACACATCAACATCTTGCACACACATTGACACATCTCCAAAAGATATATACTGTCAAGGGTCTCTTTCTTTTTCAAACTTCATCAAAGTCTTCATATCTCTCATGGAGATATCCTAGTCAAATCTCTCAGTCTTCGGATGTTGATTGCCTTTTCCGTAGTTGCATATTTCATGATCTCTTCCTTTCTTTCTTCACACATTTCCTTATAGGAACTTCTAGTCATAGTTCCTTCAATTTTGTCAACCACCTCATATATCATACGAGGACATATTATGCTGATTTTATCTAGACAATGTGTGACCCATTCCTTCCTGCATCCTTTTAAAGGAGGAGATCCTTTCTTTTGATCATGCTTTCGTGATAGAGCATTTATCGACGTTACCTGCAACCATATGACATGACTCTACAATATGTAATACAAGCACGCATACCACATTTCCCTTTCGGTCAATTTTGTTATGAACATAAATTATGTAAAAATAGCTAATCATAATAATAAATAATAAGTAAATTAACTAATGGTTAGTTAGTTAATAATGAAAAGGCATGTCTTAGAGATATGCCTGTTCGTGAAAGGGTACTTACTTGTTTAGATATACATGGCCCTCATTCTCATTTGTAATCATCCTACATCAATTCTTTTATATAATATACAATTTACTATTACTATCCTACGATGGATGTCTTTGTCTATGAAGTATTTTAATATTTCTGCTGGGTATACAACTTTTGGTCGTTACATTGGTATTAGAGCCACGTCTGATCTGGCCTTTGGCCATCAATTTCGTCAACCTTTTTGTCATTACAATTCAAGCGTTCGCTACATAGGTGGAGATTCTGCATTCCACCAGATTCGTTGTCAGGCCTTTGGCCATTGAATTTTTTTTGAAAAAAAAAATTAAATAAAAAATAAAAAAAGGGAATTATTCACCAAAAAAAAGAGAGAAAGAAAGGAGAAGAAGTTAAAATAAAACATATAATAAAAAAAAATAATTAATCTAAAAAACAAAATATAAAGAATATAATATATATATATATAATATATATTATCATAAAAAATAGGGTTGCGACTACCACCATCTGACAACAACAAAGCTGCAGTCGAAGTTGGTACTAGTCGCATAACCGAAGGAACCGACCAACTGATTCATCTGAGTTATCGCCATTACAACCCACCTCTTCCACCTTCGCTCAGTGGGTCTTCTTTGCATCTTCTACTGTTGATCCTCTACCAACGCCAACAGACCGTTGCCTCTTCCGCCATCTGTCTCCTTACCAGCCGATGCCCCTCCCAACCAGAGCAACTGCTTGGTGCCGACATCGTATCTCCGCAGTAGAACTCACATCAGTTCGGACACCTGCATCACGCTGCCTTGACGCTGCCAAACTCGCATACATCTCTTGATTCCTGTCTTTGTCTTCATGCGGAACAAAAAATCTAATCCACGGTCAACAGTGGTGTTGTTTCAGACCTTCGATTCAAATATATAATTTATAAGTGCTATGTTGGGTGAATGAGTCTGTAATAAAGTCACAAGTAAAATATATAATAAAATAATATATATATATATATATAATATATATATATATTATATATATATATTAATATAATAATTAATCCTATTAATTTGATTATTTTTTTTCCTTGGAAAAAATCGTAATATTACCATAATGACAAATTACATTTTGTAGAAGCAAAAAAAGCATATGCTTATGGTCATAATACTGGTATTTCACAGATGCTAGACAGACAAAAAAGTAAAAAATAAAAAATAAAAAAGTGACTACTGTTCTTGTTCACCCCTTTCTTTTTTTCCACATAACCAACCTCCAGTGTGGGAGTGGGCGTTACAATGGAAAGCTGATTTTCAGTGAGAGTGTCTTTGTCCGAATCGGATCCTTCTGATCCATGAGTTCGCTTGATGCTCGCTATTTCCATTTCTGTTAGCTGAGATGTTTTGTGCTGTGTTTGGTTGCTGGAGTCTTCCTCCTCTAGTGTGCTCTTCTGGTTCTTTTGATCCTCTGTTTCTGCTTTGTATGCTGCTGTTTCTGCTTTTTCTACTTCTTCCTCCAAGGGGGCTGTACATTGCCATCCTTTTGGCTGTTTCTATTGCTTCTTGTTCCATTTGGGAGTTTGTTTTGCTTTAGGACAAGCACTGTGTAGGTGTCCTGTTTTAGACATCCACGACATCAGAAAGCTGTGTTTTAATCTAGTGGTTGTGTTCACTGTGTATTATTGAAATTCAAGTTTATGCTTTCTGGTAGTCCCTCACTGAGGTCTACCTTAACACATATCCTGGCAAATGTGAGTATCCCCCTTGAGATTCTGTCCTCATCAGTGTTTAGGAATTTTCCCAATATATTCCCTATGGCGATTAATACATTGTGATGCCAAAAAATGTAACGGGAGGTTGTGCAACCTGACCCACATTGGCATCTTCGATACCACCATTGTGTTGGCATCGAATTCCGGGAACCATGGGGTCATAAATAGTCCTGCATTGCCCCAGAACCATGGCCCCTTGTTGAGGATGTATTCTCTTTCTTGTTCTGTTCTGAATCTGACTATAAAGAAACCTTTGGGGCATAAGTATTTCTCACAGTCTGGAGACCAGGCCGCATATATCCATTGGTGTAAAATGTTAGATTTTGGGCAAAACCCATTGAATCTGCATATGACTGATTTGGAATAAAGATCTGTGTACAGGTTTTTACCTCAGGCATGGCGATGGTGACTGTAGGATTCTTAGGTTTTTGTTCTACAATGTAGGGTGTTGGAAGCTCAACTAATGTTGCAGTTTTGTCATGCGCTTTTTCCTTGCCTTTGGCTGCTTCCTTGAAGGAGCCTGTGCTTTTTGAGCTGGTTCCGACACTTCCACCCCTCAATCGCAGGTTAATTATTATGGTTGTGTCTGCGGTGATGCCATAATCTTGCAGTGTAAGATTGTCTTGTAAGCTATGGCCTGAGCAGATCAGATTTTGCCGGTATGATGGTATACCTAGTTGGTTTTGGATCTTGTTTTTTAGCTCCTGGATCTTCCTCCCTTCCCAGATCCTCCAACATAAAGTCTTGCCTTCTAGTGTTTTAATGAATATTTGTATCAGATCCTCTTCTTTTGGGTGTGTGTCTGCCTGCGGTGTTGCTGAATCTGTTACCCATGTGCCTGGATTTATCATATCTAATCGTCTCGTTACTTCTGCACAGAGCTTCGTCCTGATCCAGCCTACAAGATCACCACCGATCTGCTTGCTTATTAGGCCTTTTGGGTGTTTGAGTTTCATTTTTGTTAGTTCTGGGGCATATTCTGATAGGGTCAGCAAATGTATTAGGGATTTCCAGGCTCCTGTCAGCGCTGCCCATGTATTACCTTTCTCTGCGATTTGGGACTGTGTTCCGAAGTAGAAAGATGTTGTGGTGTGTACAAGCGTCCAGATCTGGTCATGGTGTGGGCCGCTCGGTCTTCTGGATACCTAATCTGTTAGGTCAATGATGGATCTAAAGATAATACTGCCTTCCGTAGAGGGAAGGATCAACCTAGATCCAAACAATGGCCATGCAGGTGTAGCGCTGTCGAACTCTGGTTCATGGATAAGATGCGAGTAGGGCAATTTGTCCCGGGCCTCAAAGCAGATTCCATGTAGGCAGACAAATCCAGCACTGTGATCGTCAATGTTAACTTGATCTTGGCACTGAACGATCGCATAAAAGATACCTGCAAAAACCCTCTCCGCCGCCTTCGTATTCGCTCCTTCTCTGGTTTCCACAAACCCCTTTCTGAAGCAAGCGGTTGAGATCTCAGTGGTTTTTTTTTGGTTTTAGCAAAGGGCCTCTCGAGAGGAAGGTTGAAGGGCTTTGGCTTGATAGATCTGGGCTTGAAGCTCGATAAGTAGCTCAGATAACCATCTTTGAGATCCCTGCGTACTTTCTCCGGCCATTGATACTTTGTTTCACGACCTTTCTTCCCCTTGCAGATCTTTGTGCCCATGAAAACAGGTGTGCCGAGAGATCGTTGGAGGACTTGAACATTGGACCTCTCTGCTATGAGCGAAGGCGCAACGACGCCATTAGAGCTGCTACTGCTCGGAGACTCACATCCCAAGTGACAGAAGTACAATGCGGGTGCGAACGCGCAAGAGTTCATTGTTCCAGCTACTTCGTCTCTAAATCGTAGAAGAGTTTGTGATCTATTCCACTCTGGTCAGTATGCTTCTCTATTAATTTGATTATATATAATTAAAAAAATTAATTAATTAACTAATACAAATAGAGTCAATCACTGGAAAAAAAGGGGGGGTAATAGAGTCTAATTAGAAAATGATGAAGGGACGACGATTTAATATCGCTTTCAGCTCAAACAACGATAAAAATTACATCAACATTAATTTGGCAAATCAGCTATTAATTTGAGAGCCAAGCATTGGTGAAAGGAAAAATATTTTTAACCAAAAATAGTACAATATTAGTGATTTACAAGTGACAATAGATTTACTTGGTCAACCTTGGTTTAAGGATTTGGGTACATTTATGTTAAGCATAGAGAAACAAGTTTTGATGTTTCCTTATAAGGGGAAGATAGTCACATTTTGAGATATAACAAGTAAATCAAAATCAATAACATCCTCATTAGAAGACTTTAAATATGCCACGAAATTAATATTTCAAATGAATCAAAACTTAATATCGGAGAAGCAAAAAGAGCTTGAGGAAGCTATATCCAATAAAAAAGAAGAAACTTCTCGTTTAAAAGATCATATGTAGAAACTTCTTGCACAAGTCAAAAAGTGTAAAACTAAGAAGCACAAGTTAGAACAAGGAAACAAAAGTTTTGACAAATTTTCATTGAAAGTCTATCAAAGAAAGAAGAGGAAAATTTATGTTTAAAAAACCTTAACAAAAAATTATTAGATCAAATCAAGTGTTTAAAAGATGAGAAGCTTGACTCCCAAAATAAAGTTGACTCAGAAAATGAGGAATGCTTACGTTTCAAAAATCATAACCAAAATCTGCTCAAACTGATTAAAAAACTTAAGGATGATAAGAAATGGTTAACAAATAGGTTCGAAGAAATTGTCGCAAAAGAAGCATCAAAATCGCTAGATGTAGTAGTCCAAGTTGGGGAAGAAGAAACAAACACCGATCCCACTAATTTCATTGTTCAGGCAAATCCAAATGCTATTGAAGTAAAGACGTACTCAGAGGTCGTTGTTCAAACGACGAACATTCCAAATGATGATTCAGTCGCCAACTCAACAACAATAGCGTTTGAAGGAAATCACGAATCAACCACTAACATGATAAGGGGAAGCCCAACCAAAAGAACTATGTATCGACATCCGAATCACAAGAGAAAACTTTCCCATCAATCTACGTGCTAGTATCACATAGAAAATAAATGACAAGTTTATGTTTCCAGGAATACTGAAGTTTGTAGAATCCAGTGCCACGATAATGATTCATCACAAATTTGATTCCGCATATGATCAATTTAGGATGGTCCGATCCGTTCTCAGTACGACAATTTTATATATCACTCCAAGGATCATATCAACTTGTATCAACAAAGATGACTGTCCCGAGAAGAGAAGACATTTGTAGCAGACAAGAGTTCAAGTCCTTTCATCAACAATTTTTGAGGACAACTTTTTGAAGGGGAAGGCAATGTTATGAACATAAATGATGTAAAAATAGATAATAAATAATAATCATAATAATATAAATATAATAATAAATAATAAGTAAATCAACCAGCCCCAAGGGTTAGCTCAGTTGGTCGAGTTCCCATTGCTAAGTACCTCGCCAGTTGGGAGGTCATAGGGTCAAATATCCTCGATGCCCTTGGGGTTAGGCCTTGATTGTTTGGCCGACGGGTAGATCCCTTTGGGTTTGATCTGCCTAGATTTTTCTCATGGATGTAGCGGCCACCTGGTGTCCGTGAACCACCCTTAAAAAGAATAAATAAGTAAATTACCTAATGGTTAGTTAGTTAATAATGAAAAGGCATCTCTTAGAGACATGCTTGTTCATGAAAGGGTACTTACCTGTGTAATATACAGGGCCCTCATTCTCATTTGTAATCATCCTACATCAATTCTTTTATACAATATTCAATTTACAATTACTATTCTACGATGGATGTCTTTGTCTACGAAGTATTTTAATATTTCTGTTGCGGATACGACTTTTGGTTGTTACAAACTTCCATTCAAAAACTTCCTTGATTGAAAGAACTTCAATCCTTTGATCTGCTTCACCTCTTTTGTCATCATACCATCATATGATCATCCCATGAATTCCCACAAGATGGAATTCTTGATGAAACCCTTGCTTCCTTTTGATTAGTGAACCTTCCGACGAAGATTCCAATAGAGGATCTTGACTATCCTCATCCAACAAATATTTCCTTTTGACTGATATATGATGAGCTTTGTACTAGATGACTTTTTCTTCCTTTTCCCATAAGTACCACTTATGTTTATATTGAGGTTCCAAGAGTTATAACCTTCCATGGGTGGCTGCCATAGACTTCAACTATCTTTCATGCTTCTCTACGATGATGTCACGAGCTCTTGCTTTTAATGCCATGATGCATCCTATCATTTTCCTTAGTGATTCATGACAACCATATCTTACAACAGAAAACTTGGAAACAAGAACTTGAAAAGAACTAGGTGAGCAAGACTATCTCAATATGGTATAGATCTTTTACTTTCTTTTTCTTGGACTTCTTCTCTACCTCTCTTGTTATTGTCCTTCTTGAGCTTAGGACAATCTCTTTTGTAATGCCCATATTCTTGACATCCATAACATTGAATTTTACCCATGTTCCTCTTCTTTTTCTGAGGATCAAATTTCTCAGACTTTCCTCTTCTCTTTGCCATAGCAACATATGCTTGATTTGGCTCACTGGATCCTACATTAGTTTTAGTCTTCAGTCTGGTTTCTTCAATCTTGCATAGTGACCATAGATCCTGGAATGGAGTAGCTTCTTTCTTCCCATAAATACTTGAAGTAAAGTTACTCCACTCCTTTGGTAGTGCATGTAGTACTACAGTGGTCGTCTCCTTGTTAAACATTATTTCTCCCAGATCTTGAAGTTGATCCCTTATCTCAGATATCCTCATAAAGTATGAGGCTATTCCTTCTTCTTTCAATATCCTTAGCATGAAGAGCTCTTGCCTTAATGAGATAACTTCTCCTGCAGTGCTTACAGAAATTAACTCTACCAATTTGTCATATATTTCTTTTGAGGTGTCGAGTTTAGATACATATGGGATGATGTGATCCTTGATGGATTCTATGAGAATCCTTTGGGCCCTTACTTCTCCTTTCATAAACTTTGGAAGTGCTTGAGCATGTTCTTTCACTGGCTTGGTGATGGATCCTTTGGCATGATCCATAACCTCATTTTCAATGAGATTTAGATTTGTTCTCTTTTCCAATGGAAGATAGTTCGAAGCCCAAACCAATTTGTTGCTTTCCTTGCAAAAAGACATTTTGACAGATTCAGACATAAATATACTTATTTTTGAAGATGTTTCTTGCACTTGCTGCTTCCTTGAATCTGATGATAATATAGATGAAAGAGAACTTCTCCTTGATGAAGATAGATCTCTTAAAGGCTGATCCTTGACCCTACAAAGAGGGAGATCACTTTAGATCCTTTAATGGTGATGTCTTTGTTGATGAAGATCAATGATGACTTCTTGATGCTTCTTGGATGATCTTCTACAATGGTAAGGTCCTTGCTTTAACGAGAGGAAATTGTCTTAGAACTTTTGAAGATGATGATAACGTCCTTGATCTTGCTTCTCAAGTAAGAAACTTGATTTATAAGTCCTTTAACTTGAGTAGGGTCTTTGTGGTCTCTTGAGATGACTTGAGGATTCCAAGACTGTTTGTTGGTGTAGACTTCTTCGATCTAGGGTTTTGACACTTCTTTGTAGATCTTGACTCCAAGATGATCTTCTTAGATTTGCTTCTATGTCTTTCTCGAGATTTGATCCTTGAGTGTCCCTTGATAAGATACCCTTCCTTGACTTTGTCACCTTAGCTCTGATACCATGTTGAGAAATTTAGGGCATCAAGATTAGGTGATTTCTCTATTAGCGATAACCGCTCGTGAATGCTTTTTACTTCTTTAGATTAGGATCTATTCTTTTCTTAGATTATTGTTGTGTTCTTCTTCATCAAACAACTATCAATGCATAAACAATAAAGAGACAAGAGACACAAAATGTAGGCGATCAGCCAAGGCCAAAACCTCTCCCACTTGAGAGGAAAACCCACAACGAATTCTCCTTCTTATAGAGACTTCAATTGACGAATACCAAGACCTAGACCCTTGGCCTGGACTCCTCCAAGACCAAATCAACCTTGCCTCTAATATTTGCACCTTCAACTTCAATTCTTCCTTGACTCTACTTCGACCCTTTCACTGCACTTCACTTCTGGAATTCTGAAATTTTCGGATCTGCAATTCGTACTGCAGAAACGCTAGATTAATTCGATCATGGACAAAACTTCCTCCCTTCTCCCTTGCTTGGATGTGGGTTGCTTGTTCTTCAATTCGGCTTCCAATAATGACCCTTTCTTGCTTGATATCGGCCTTCTAGGACAGCTGTAGTATCTCGGTCTAGACTGCAGTAAGGAGATAACTTAACCCTTCGCACTTGTGGGAGATTTGATCCAAAACAGGCCCAAACAATTCGGTTCCTCCTTCGCTTGTGCTTCTTCTTCCTTTGCTAGGCTATGAGAGTTCCTTTTATCCCTTGATCAAACTTCTCTTCTGCTTGAGTGTGTGTCTTTTAAATGAGGTCGATGGCTCTATATTATCTACTAGGCTTCTTGACACATCCTTTGAGGCTGACTTGAAGTGTCCTTAGGTTGACTTGCTGTTCCATGAGGCCGACTTGTTTATAGCACTTGGATTTTGGTCTTGGAGGGTCTTTTGACTCTTACAATGACTCCAATAAATATGTAACATGCCCAAGAAGGGTCTTCCATACATGACATTGACTTAATAGACTTTTATGACATGGTGACTCATCCTAAAGGCTCACAACGGGAGCCTTAACTAAAAATAAAATTCCTTGATCATGAAACCCATGATTCAAGCATTACAAAAATAATTTTATTTTTCTTCTTTACATCAATTACATAAAATCATAATTACACACGTCATTATGAAGACCGAACTTAGTTACACTTTTCAACAGATCTCCCGCTAAAAGTTGGCAAGAAGAGGAAAAAATGGTGGACATTGGAAAACCTATCAAAAATTTCAACAAAAAACCATGTTGAAATTGTTACACATACCTGGCCCTGCAAATACAGAAACTGCTGAAAGGAATAAATTCACACTCCATAATAAAATGTTGATGGTAACGAAAACATTCTATTTCTGATCCTTTGCTCAAAGAAAAATGGTGGATACCTCCTTTGCTCTCAAACCCCTTCACTCTGTTTTGAAAACGAGTTAAAAAGGTCAATTTTCCAGTTATAAAGAGGACTGTCTGCAGTGTCAGCGATATTTAACATCTACTCACAATTTTTTCAAAATTATCATGATATTTTCTTGGTGGAAAAAAATCACAAATTTTAAGATGATATTATTGCCAGCTTATAGACATGGCGATATATTGCAATGCTGGTTTTTCCCCTTAAAAGAGAACCAATGTGTACACATATTTACATGTCATATCATTTCTTGTTGTTCTTATTCATTTCATCTCGTCTTTGGGTCATTTGCACCCTTTTGTTTTTGGTGGGGTTACTATTGCTGGAAGCAGTCACCAGTTCCTTTGGCCTATTTTGGTCTTTAGCGGACATTATTATAAAATTCAATGATTTCTTCCTTCTCTCTTCCCAATGATGGCCATTTTGTTATCTGGTACTTGTACATGTGAGATGAAAACTTAGGCTGTTGCTTCTGTTATATCATTTTTCTAGCATTGATTTCCAACAGATAAAAATTATGAAGAAAATAGCAATGGTCAAGGGAGATGGCACCGTGGAACTTGATGTTAAAGGTAGTGCTAGATATGCAGCAGATCTATTTGGTTCTGGGATGGGATCTTCAGCTGTAGAAGAGGTTGGAGAGGAGGAAGAGGATGAAGGGGATAAGCGAAGTGTTCCACCCCTTCAGATAGCAATGCTGATTGTTGGTACACGAGGTGATGTACAACCATTCATAGCCATTGGTAAACATTTGCAGGTACAGATTCTTTCCCTAGAGCAACTATTTACATCTCATTCTGGTAAATTATATGAACTGACTTTTAAACTTTTCTCTTTGAAAATGCATGTTCTCATTTGCACTGGGTTGTGTCTGAGGATGCCGCTTAACCAAGAAATAGTTTCCATCTCTATTTGAGTATAGAGATCGATGCGTGCTTTAGTGTTATTGCTTTTAATAGAGTATTAAAATCAGCTCGATCAAGAAGTTAAAAATGTTGCATTTCTGTTGTTTTCTTAATATTCCAAGATCATATGTATAGAGGTTTTCATTTTGAATAAAGCATTTGAATTCACAATGTGGTAAGTGCATTACGTAGTTTTGCCAATCTGATTCAGCTTTTGTGGTTAATATTGGTTATGCCATCAATTTCTTAGAAGATTGTTGGTCTTCCAAGGGAGAGATGGTCATTACTACTGTTGATGGTGCAAATTGCTGGTGTGATTGTAAGGGCTTCAATGATTGGAAGCTTTACCAGCATTTTCAAGTTATTTTTTTATTTGAAATATATGTGGCAATCTAATAGCTTGTTTAGCCAGGGTTAATTTAAGAACAAGAGTGACATTTTGTAGATGGTATGAAATTTAAAGAGATTGATAATGGAGCAATGAATGACCTTGATGTGTTTAGCTAATGTGTAATACTAAGTCATCTTGAGGCAATGGCATGAATTGCAGCAATGCATAACCTGTGATGCTTTATAGTTATTGGGAACTCATCCTTTCCAATTTGCCATCTTGGCCCACAATGTTTAAACCACGCCCATCCCACTTAATTCTATTTCTAGTAATTAAGGGCAAAATCTTTTCTAGTAGTTGGTTGAAGGACATAGTCACTTGCTGTTAATTTTAGGTATGTTCTATGCTTAGCGCAATTTACTTCAATTTTTCCATATAGGCCCAATGACAACATTCAGACTAGCAATCACATCAACATGATAGTAAAGTGCAGATAGAACATAAACATAAATCGCAGAAAACAAGCCAAGACAAGAGGACACAAGATGTGGCGCAAGCCAGGAACAAACCCCAATGTGGGGAAACCCTTGATCAATTCTTCTTATATTCTTCAATAGTTCAGCAGAGATAGAGATAGTACATATACATCAAAAGTCAACATTTTGACTTGTCAAAATAAGAGCAGAGATCTTCACTAAGAAGATCACACATGAGGTAGCTGATCTGAACTCAAGTGAATGCATACTGCTTCAACTGATTCTCCAAGGTGATTCTATCACCATGCTGCACCCGCCGCACCCATCACTGAGCTGTTCTCATCACTGTGCTGCTCCCATCACTGCGCTGCACCTCATCATCATGCTGCACCCATCACTGTGCTGCCCTTCTTTATATTATGCTGCACTTCATTATATTATTGTGCACCCAACATACTGCATCCAATATGCTGCAACCATTTACACTCAATGCATACCAGCCTTAGCTGTTTGCTATGGCTTACAGCCTAGCAGAGCATCTAGGCTATAGTTGCAGACTCCTGCAACAGGTCCAAACAAACAGCTTTTCCTTCAGTCCTCTAATATAGAGACAGCTGCTCCAAACGTACCTAACCCACGCTTTAGAACAGCAGTCTTTAACACTGCTGCTGCTAGGCTTCCTTTGCTGTGACTTAGGGCAGCGTATGAGTAGCGTATAGAAGGCCTGTCCTAGCTGAGTATATACATCCTTGACTGGGGCATATCCTCACATTAGGACTGTGTCTAACTGTGTGAGAGACTACAGCTAGGGCTCCTTTTGGAGCATCCATTGGCAGCGTATATAGGGTTCTCGTTGCTGTCTATAAAGTACTCGTTTAGGACAGCGTGAAGGGGTCCTCCTCTCGCTGCATAGAACCCTTATTTGACTGCGGAAGAGACTTCTTATTTCCAGCATATAACCCTCCTTACTCTGCGTTAGGGCTGTCCTCCATGACAGCGAAGAGCCTTCATTCATGACCGCGTTAGGCCTTTTTGATGACTGCGTTAAGGTCATCGCCATAGGGTTAACACCATGACAATGTTAGGCCTTTATTGATCTGCAGCCATGATTCCTCTAGGACAGAGTTTAGGTCACTTTTGAACAACGTCTTAGGGTCTCTGCATTTAGGGCATGACAGTGTTAGAACGCTCGCTGTACTTATAGAAGCCTCCGCCAAGACTACGTTAGGAGGCTTCTTCATTAAGTAGCGTTAGGGCTTTATTAGGGCAGCGTTAGAAGCCTATATTCATAACTGTGTTAGGCCTTCATCTCCATGCCAGTGTTAGGAGCTATGACATCTTCTTTAGGGCTGCGCAGAGCCTTCTTTCCCATCACAACATCGAGGGCAGCGTAGGTCTCTTTAGAAAATCTTTTCACCTCCACGACTAGGGCTTCTCCTTGACTGTGACTAGGGCTCTCCTTGGCAGCGTATAAGAAGCTGTGTCTCCTCCATGACAGCGTTAGGGTCTAGGGCTTCCTTTAGGGCAGCGTAACATCTTAAGGTCTCTCCTCCCACCAAAACCCAAAGACAAGTGGAGAGGAAGAGATCACAAGAAGTGTGTTCCAAATGACTTGCAAGCCACCTCTTTTTATAGTAAAACGTTGAGGATAGATGGGGGCAATTTGGTCGCTGGCCGACCTTGACGAATTGTCGCATAACACAAATAAATTCATATTTCCATGAATACATGTTGGAATCGGATGATCTTTAGATCAATCCTGCACCTCTTGACGAGAGGAATCCAAGAAAAATATCAACTGCCATAAATAAGTAGACCCACATGGAGTTTGGCCCTAGTTGCCAATTTTAACACTTGCCAAAATATTTTTGTACTTTCACCCAATGAACAAGCCACTAAAGTAGCTTTTGAGGATTTCATATGGGTTGGCTAAGACCATGAAAAAGCTTGCTTAGGACTTTGTCTCATTTATAGAAGAATCTGTTAAAGCTTATAGTAGCTTCGGAAGGGCTTTTGCATAGACTTGGTATCTTAGCATGTGGAAGATGATTTATTGCCTCTTTAGGTGCTTGCATGGTGGAGTAAGTGATTTATGTCTTCTTTCCCAAGTCTAACTTAAGGAAAAGTACAAAAATTAAAGTCAGTTAATTATTGTGGACTATTAAGTTGTTTTCTAAGGATAAATAATTTAGTCATTTTAATGAATTAGAAATGATCTCAACCATTAATCTCCTATATCTTCTAGAAGGTGGATTAGAGTTAGGGATCTAGGCTTAATGAAGATTATAAAAAGAAGCCTAAAGAAGAGGTGAAGACACAAGAGAGGAGAGACAATAAGAGAAAACAATTTAGCTCAATATATTGAAGCACAAAGGAGGAAGACTATAAGAGGATTTGAGGGCGAATAGCTAGAGATTGTAGTGCTGAGTAATTGAAGAGAGAGGAAGGTCGATTTGATTGGAGAAGCCAATTTGCCAGGGCTGAATTTCTTGAGCCGCAGTGGCAGCTCTAAAGGAAGCTACCGTGTCGATTTGATGGTAAATTGAGCTGCAGTGGCAACTCGAAAGGAAGCTACGGGGTCGATTTGATGGTGAATTGCTGGGCCAAAGTTCTCTAGGAGGCCAAATTCCTTGGGCTGAATTCATCCAGTGGGGATTGAGTTAATGAATGATGGAGAATTGTTCTGCATATTTGTTGAAAATCAGATGTTCTATGCTGTTACAATCATTTAAATCCAGAACTTATTTATGCTGCAATATAAGTTAAGTAATTGTAGATAGAACATATACCATATAAACCATATGCACCATAGAAGACAATGAAGAACTCAATGAGACATAAAGAAGTTAGGTCAATGACTAGGGCAAAACCCACAAGGGGAAAACCCAACTAGATTCTTCTTCTATTAGAAATCAATTGTTCAACAAAGATATAAAGTACAATGAGAGAATGAGATAGCTCACCCAAATCCAAAGAAGATCTCTTATAACAATAGCTTTTGCAAACATTGTATCACTTTGGCTCTTTGAGATCTTTTGCTCTTCAATACTCTCTCTCTCTCTCAATCTTCCTCTAGACTCTCCAACTCTCTCTCTCTCAAGTTCGAATTCTCCTTTCACAAGCACAAGTAAGTGTGTGAAGTGAGGATGAGAGGCACAACTATATAGGAAGAGCAAGGATGTCGAATTCATGAGCAATGTTTTAAAAACCAGAATCGATGACTGGACCGGTCCACCTAATGAACCGGGTTTCGAACCAGAACTGGTCGAACCGGGACTGGTTAGGTCTAAACGAACCGGTTTAAAAAAATACATTAGATAATTAATTTTTAATGAAAAAAATTATTTTTAAGACTTAAAACCATGATTCCAGAATCCAAGCCAATAGAAACAAAATATGCAAGGTTTGCTCATCTATGTACCATGTAAAGGTGAATATATTGAAATGGCATCGAGTGCAATACATATCCGCAACAAAATACATAATCAATGAGGCTCTAAATGGCCTCTAGAGTTCGAAAACAATGCTCTAAGCTATGGGGTCACTGAACTACTACAATTCTACATATCAGTGATCAACAACATGATCACTCCTCATCATGATCAAACTCATCACCACTACTAGACAAGAGATCATCAACATGAGCTACATAAATAATATGGCTCCGAGTTTGAGCACTCCTAAAACTCCTCTACAACTTTAGTAATAGTAGCAAAAATAGACATCAAAACTAGAAATCATTGATCAACATGGTCACTCATGAAACTCATCATTAATTCAACACTACTAGAAATACATAAATGTCATCAACAAGAGATACATAAACATCATCCAGTTCAAAGTCTTCAGAATTGGATTGCTCAACCTTATAACATGATAGAAATTGAAAAGGTTTAACATGCCTAACCAATGATTTTGGTTTGAGTGAAGGGTTCATCTCCTCAACCTTATAATGTGGTAGAAAAATATTAGCATGGCTAACTGATTGTTTTCCTTTGAGTGAAGGGTGCATTCTTGTTAAGGCCATGGTAGAGGAGTTCAACAATTATTACCACCAACATCAACAAAGTTCAACAATCAATGCCACCATGATCAAGGTTCTTAAAGGGCTTCATGCTCTTGATCAGATGCCAATCTCATACCCTCACACATGATAGAATCAAATGGAAACATTGCAAACCCCCAAACCATGTAATCCTGAAAACCATTAAGTCTGCTGAATTTTGAGTGAAATCTAAAATTCTACTTTCTCCATATGAAATCGAATGAGGTCGAAACCACTCTCAAACATCCTGAGTCATTTCATGGTAATGTTAAAAATTTAAGTAAAATATTACCATTAATTGCCAACATTGTTAGGGTTGAGATGTGTCAGGAAAATGAGAGGGTAGGCATGTTTTTTTTGGAGGGACTATTTTTGTAGGAAAACAACCCCAAATTTCCCTCAAAACAACTTCAAAACTCACAAAAATGCATTCTGTGGGGTTTATAGTTGCCTTGGCAATAAACCAACTGGTTTAGGACGGAACCGGTCGGTTTGACCACAAACCGGCTGGTTTCGTCCTAAACCAGTGGGTTAGGACCCGTTTGTCCACTTTTTTGGCGAAATGGAGGGTCAAACCGGTTTTTTTTTGCTAGTTTGACCCGTGGGCTAGCTAACCGGCTGGTTTGACCAGTTCAGACCGGTTGGTTTTTAAAACACTGTTCATGAGGGAGTAACTCCTATGCCTTGAGGAAGAGTTACACATACCAAAATAAGAGTGTAACTTATGCCATAAAGGAGAGGAGTGCAACTTATGCATTTAGGAGAGAAGTGTAACTTATGTATTAAAGAGGTGTAAGAGGAATCTTTTTATGATGAGTCATTAAAGTGTGTAAGAGAGTGTAAGAGGTGCGTAAGAGCATTAGAGAGAGAGAGGAATGAATCCATTAAGAGAGAGAGTAACATTTGCATTAATTGAGGAGAGTTACATATGACATGATTGAGTCCCATGATTGAGAGACTTGAATTTCTTTTTAATAATAATATAATAATGTCATAAAGAGGATAATATTAATATTAATAATAATAATAATGATGATTAAGTTAAAAATTAAACAATTGAGATTGATTTATAACAAGTTAAGTGATTTTCCATCACATATATATGATTACGAATTGATGGAAGGTGATTTACTGTTTTTGGAAAGTCATGGTTGCAAAGATAGACATGACTTTCTATTTTTAAAAAGTCACTCTAGAAAGGTCAGAAATGAAATTTTATTAAAGGAAATTCATCCCATAGTTGCCAATTTTCAACAGTATTTATCTGTTGCAATGTGTGATTCATCTCTCCGAATTTTTATTTTCTGTTGAATATATTTCTAGAGGTTAATATACTAGAAATTTTATTTTCCGGTAATTCATAGTTTATTTGTTTAATTAAATGAATTGCTGGGAATAAATAATTGCTGTGAGAAAATAAATCTGGGTTGGTATTAGGAGATTTAACATAATTAACTGTTCCACTTCTTAAATACTGACTCAATTCGTTTATTATGATTGATAAGGTTTGTTTAATAGTATTAAAATAATATCCAAATTTGAATGAATATTTAGACATATTGATCAGGGCATGCTCCTAAAATCCACATCAATGATGTGGGCTACCATGATTTTTTAAATTACTAGAGATTGCTATAAACGTAATAGTAATACATAAATTAGTTAATGAAAAGTCAAAGGGCACATATCTCTTTGCTTCGTGACCAGTCAATGCTATAAATGGACCGTCACAAATTTATTGTAAACTATTATCATTCTTATCAATCATTTTTATCAATCAATATATTTTATATCTATAGAATAATTCTATCTTCAATATAAACAGGGATTGTTTATAACATTAATATCAGAGCCAATCCATTGCTAACTCAAACTAACTGTACACCCTGCTATGAAATTTGTATAGTTTCATACAAATCGTGTCAGTTTTTGTGCAAGTTGTACATCGTACACTGCAAACCAACCACAATTCGACATTGTACAATTGCTAAACATCGTACAACCACCATTGTTCTGCTACTGCTTGTATTTTGCTGTACGGCATGGTCGTACAACCATTTGCACGTTTGTATGGCTGTCCATAACACTTTGTACATTCTGCCGACTTCTCTATTCCCATATGCTCATTCTCTTGTGCAGTCTGCCGCTGCTATAACCACTAGACCGACCAATTCTGTGTCGCCATTGTCTGCTGTTGTCATCACTCATTGTACACTGTACTAATAAATTCCACACCGCTGTACGATCCATAGTAAATTGTTTAATATTTTTTGTTGCACCCTTTTTCTTTTTCACCTTTTGAGAAATTATATGTAAAATTAAAAAAAAAAGTCAATTCTTCTATATTAAAAAAGGGGATCCCTCAAAAAGAAAATACATTATAAAGAGGAAAAAAGAAAATGGGATCAAATAAGAAAAAGAAAGAAGAAGCAATTGTAGAAGTTAACCAATATAGAGATGAGGTCAGTAGCATAAGACATAATCTTTGTAATGTCAAGAAGGCGCATACAGAGTTTGGAGAAGGACAAAAAGAGTTAAAAGATAAAATCAATAAACTAATAGAAAAATAAGACAAGATTGGTAATGTGATAGTGGAATTCTAGAATCTTTAGCAAATGACATTAAGAATGAGAAATGACAACAAGGACAAAATAACGAGGACACTTAACTGCCATGGTGAAAGAATTGACAAACTAACTGAAAGGGTAGATGCATTATTTGCAAAACCCTTGACGAACACTAAGTCAAGTATCATAAAATACAAATGATTAGGGACATCAAGAAGCACCAAAAATGGTTTTTTTAAGCAGTGTCACACAAGACTTGCAGATAGACATCATCAAAAAATTAAAAAAGAATTATCAATTACCAAAGTGTGACGATATAGATCTGTTAGATTTTTGCAAACTTGGCACCAAACATCAATTTCCTAGTAGGAAACTAATCTACTAATTTAAATGCACCACTAGGTTCCTAAGACAATAAAATTCAGTGGAAGCAAAATATACCGATCTCAATCACAATGACACACAAAGAATTTTGCCGAATCACAATTCTTCATTAATAAATTAATTTGAACTTACTTGGGTTCTCGTCCTGGGATAATGGCCCAACTGAGAAAATATAGAACACGAAATAAACCTAGATCTGATCCAGTAGATCTACCCTAGATCAATGCTCGATCTTCTTTGCAGATTTCGATCTCCAACCTCTTTTGCACTTCCTCATACCCGACATTGAATTTCTAGCAGGAAACTGATCTACTGATTTAAATGCACAATTAGGTTCCTAACACAATAAAATTCAGTGGAAGAAAAATACCGATCTCAATCACAATGGCACACATATTTTTGCCTTATCAAAATTCTTTATTAATAAATTAATTTGAACCTACTTGGGTTCCCGTCTTGGGATAATGGCCCAACTGAGAAAATGCAGAATACAAAATAAACTTGTATTCGATCCAGTAGATCTGCCATACATCAGTGCTTGATCTTCTTTGCAGATCTGGATCTCTAGCCTCTTTGCACTTGCTTGGACGTGACACTCTGGATTATCACACTCCTCCTCTGCCTGAGGCTAGTGCTGCTGTATGGTGTGTCTTTCTCCTCTCTTCAACTTTGCTTTTATAATTTTACATTGAGATAAATATCTAACCCTAATTCTAATCTCAAATTGATTAATGACCAAGATTAGATCTCAACTCACTTGAGATCAATGGCTAAGATTAAAACAAAATCACTAAAGTAAATTACTTTACTTTTCCTAAGTTTCTTTTAGCTCAATAAGCCAACATACTAATATGTGTTTTTTCCTAAGTTAGACTTAGGCTAAGTTACATGAGCAACTTGCTCACATTTGAGCAAGTGTTCTAACGAGAATGTGGGCAACTTATGAATGTGAGCAAGTATTCTAAGGAGAATGTGGGCGACTTATGCATGCTTAAACATAAGGGCCAAGGCTTGTGCAGAAATACACTCTCGAGCTACCAAAATCAATAGAACCATAGAGGTGCAGTTGTCTGGGTCAACAAAATGGAGGGTATCTTTGAATCAAACCTCTCTCTAGTTGAAAGAGAGAAATAATGACAAACTCCAACAACTTAGAAGGAGAAGGTTGCAATTGGTTTCTATGGTGGACCAGAAAATGTGATGCTTATTCTTTTTAGTGGCAAATTTTCACAACTGCCTTTATTAAAATGATTTTGTGGCGAAGAAGACGATGGCTTGCATAACAAAGTCATACATCTTAAACAAAAGGGAATCATAAATGATTATACACAAGAATGGGAAGTTCTAGTGACAAGAAAAAGCGAATTCACAGATGAACAATTGTTAAAAATGTACATTTGTGGGTTGAAGGATTGCATCCACGTTGAATTAAAAATATGGAACACTAAAATTGTCGAGGATGCTAGACATGCAACAAAACTAATTCAACAAAAGAACAAGTTCAATAGACCATCATTTACTAGGGAAGATGAAAAATGAAATTGAGACTTTGACAAGGAATTAACAAGTGTAGATATTTTGGAGACAAATGGTCACTAGAGCACAAATGCTTCAATAAGACATTATATACTTACAAAATTGAGGACTCAAACATATCTAGTAGCGAATCAGAGAGAAGGAAAATGAGGCGAACAATTGTCGAAAGCAGTGTTCCATGGGGATGTGCCCCCTTAGGGTGGGTGACATGCTCCCCACATTTTCCACACTCTGGGGATAGGGGGACACGTGGGGAAATGTTTCCCCATGTGCCCCTTTTGGCTAAACTCGAGTAGACACAAGGGAAAACATTTTCTAGATGTGGGGGATGCATTTCCCCAAAAGGGGTGCTCGTGGGCACCCCCCTCATAAAGGGCTAGGCATGCCCCCTGAATTTTGCCAGAAAACAATAATTTATGAGTGGGGATTTGGGGAGCCTAATATTCAATCCTAGGGCTCTACTTATGCTATGTAATTAACTTTTTAGCATTACCATTAATTGTTTTAGGATATTTGAGAGTGGTTCCAACATCAATGGATTTCATATGGAGAAATTAGAATGTTAGATCCTACTCAAAATCCAACAAACTTAACAATTTTCAAGATTTCAGGATTGTGGGGACTGCAATGTTTCCATTGGATGTTATCATGTATGAAGGTATGAAACTAGCATTTAATCAAGATCACCAAGTCCTCTATGTACCTCAATGTTGGTGGCATGACCCTAGTAAAATTGTACCTATTACTCAAAGAAAATCTCAATTTGACATGGTAAGCCTTTTCTATCTTAATTTAATGTTTAGAGGGTGATATTGATGATGAGGATCCCAAAGAAGGCAATGATCTTGTTGATATGTATGTATTGTAGGATGATTTCTTTTGGACTATAGAGTCCATCTAGTGTTGGAAAATCATAAAGGCAGAAATATTTTCTTATCTCGATAATTACTTGTTATTTCTTGTTTTCTTATTATCTTCTTTTATCTTTTTATCATCAAGCAACTACCGAAACATAAATGCATGAAAATCAAAACAACAAAGACACAATATGTAGGCTTTCAGCCAGGGCAAAACCCCTCTCCTAGGGGAAAACCCAAAGTTCTCTTCTCTTCCTTTAGAACCAAATCAAATGAGACAACAAAGACAATTTGACTAAGACAAACACCTTCTCCAATCCACCAAGTCAACGTCCAACAAAGTCCTTTCAAGATAACAACAATCAACTTCTAGTCAAACTTCTTCAATCACAGATTTCAGCTTCATGCATCAAATTTCCAGCCTCTGTTGTAGACCTGCAACTTTTGGCCTTCCTGCAAGTCATAAATTTCGCACGTGTGGACTAGAAACAACTTGCTTTCCTTCACTAGGGTTTCTCTTCTACTTGCAATGGGATAGACTTTCCTTCTAAGATTTTTCGTACTTCTTTTCTTCACTTGATTGCAGATCAAACCTCTTGAATTTGGCCTTTATTACATCTGCAATAACCCTAACAAATAGTCGCATGTGTGAGAGAGATGGATACAAACTTCAGATTTCGACTTTTCCTTTTTGTCTCCTTGTTTTCTCTGGATTTTCACTCTCTTTCCTTGCTATCTTGCTTCATATCGAACATGGTTGAGATGGATGCCACAATAGGTTGAAGATGCTGCCTATATATAGTCTTCAAGCTTGGTCGAATCCCTTCAAGGAGGCTGACTTGACAGAAGATGAGGCCAACTTGGTGGAGGCATAAATGACTATTTTACATGAAAATAATTTTCCTTTCTTGACATAAGAAGCCCAAGAAGGGTCTAGAACATAATGACAAGGACAATGCCTCATGACTGACACAAACTCTAGAAGCACACAATGGGTGCTTTGACTTAGAAATTTAATAAATTGAGCATGAAACCCATGCTTATAAAATAATAATTGTATTTTGTTTTACAATAATTTTTTTCTTTCTTTTTACAAATACATAATAATTACATTATATCATGAACTAGGCAACAATTATGAAGACTGATACTAGTTACATTTTGAACACTCCCTCTTTACTAGGGAGGTATCATAATTGTTCAACAGGTACAAGGTTGACCTCAATTTGAAGTATTCCAAGAAGAGTACAACAACATATGCAATGCTAGGTACCATCAAGGCCAAAACTGCCAAGGTATAAAAGATCCAAGTGTCAAGGCACTAATTTCAAGGGTCCACGTGTCATCACCAAGAAACCAATTCGGGGATCCAAGTGTCATTTCCATGACACTAATTCAAGGATCTACTAACTCAACAGGGACTAAGGTGTCATCAAGACAACTTGCCACTATAGGTACCATCAGGCTACAACCTTGGTATCAATCCGACAGGGTATAGATGCCGTTTAAGGCTCCATGCCAAGACACCAACCCTTACACTAATCTAGGTATCATCAAGGTCAATACTAAAACAAAGCTCCATAAGACCAAGATACCATTCCACATCGGGATCTAGACATCATCAAGGCCAAACTATAACTAAGATCTCAATACCAACTAGGGCAAGATGTCCTCACAAGTACCATCATACAGGGACACAACCTAAGGTACTCATATCTCCTCCTCAACCAAATCAATCCAAGCATGCTTATCAAATATTCAAAACTTATCAGAGAGAGGTCAACACGCCAACTACTTGTTTGTTCATTAGAACATATTGTAACCTTACGACCCCAACCAGTATCAAACTTCTAATATATTGGTTCTTAATATGCTATCATAAAATCCGGGGTCCTCAACCATTTTGATGCTGCTTAGGTCATCATAATATCCAAATATATCTAGATGGAAGCTTCCTTTTTCCAACTTTTCAAGCAACACTAAACTCAACCTCAACACTTCTTAAAACAACCAAATCTTATTCACCACACATCCAAACTAACCATCAGTAGTGTTTTAGCTATTCTCCGATATCATTCTTTCTTCATGGTCTTCATTAAACGTACGACTGTTAGTCATGACACATCATGTCCTTCCTCTCAACTATGGAGGATATACACTTTCAAGTTTCTTCTTAGCTAGGGGGATAAGTGCATCATCAACAACTTTTATTACAGAGGTCTTTCTTTTGCATCATCATATCATCAAAGAACTTTGACCTTTCAAAACATCATTCCTTTTATCTTCATATGGCAACAAGTTTATCTTTCAATTACCAATGTAACTTCGATGTCATCAGGGTTCTTACAATTCTTTATTTCCATCATGCGCAACACCATCATAAAGTCATCATCAAGTATGAGGTAGGCATACATCTTTATAACCTCTTGAAAACTATGTACTTGCAAATATCATCGACAAGTACAACCAAACACAAATATATATGTACAAGAGCATGAAATTAGCTTTATCAAAGTAGGGTTATCATGTTATCACAAGGAGAGCATCTCGGGTTATCAAAACTTTTGAAAATAAACCTTAGATTTCCAACAACTAAATCATGTTAGGGTTTCAACTATAGTGGAAGCATTTACACCTAGGGTTACACTTCATGCCCTAGACTTTTACATCAACCTTTGCTAGGGTTTTGTCATAAACCCTAGATACAATTATCAAACCCTAGAAAGCTAGGGTTTTATTGTATGCCCTAGATACTATCAACAAACCCTAGAAAATAAAAAAGCTAGGGTTTTATCAAAGTAAACAAATAGCAAAAGATAGTTATTATAAGGGTTGATTTAAATTAGAGATCAAACATCCTAACAATATAAGAATCTTTATGATTCTATAGAAAAACCCTAGACATGAGAGAGTTATTAATACAAAACAACTTTTTAAAGACAAAATGATTGAACCTTCTTTTATGATGAAGACTTGCTACAAATCTTGTAATCTTAAACATATCTTGAGTTGTTTCTACTACAAACCTAGAAAGGCTCCTTTTGCAACAAGGCTTCTCACAGGTCTCCCTTTGAATTCTCCCTCTGAATCTAGCCACAATTCTTTCTATTAGAATATTCATGCAAATCTTTCTTCCAAAAAAAATACAAGAGAAAGGATTGTAATTACGCAACAAAAATAAAGCTAGATATATATAGAGAAAATCAACAAAAAATGAAAAAAATAAAGAATACTTATCTTTTGTGAGAAGGTGGAAGCTCCCTCTTTATCTTGGAACAATCTAGTCACTGTGAGGGATTTCTTCAACAACTCAAGAATTTTTTAACAAAGCATACTAGATCTATAAACCCTAGGAATCAAAGAGAGATCTACAAGTAGAATAAGTCTTTGAGAGGAGTCCTCAATTTTGTTCTTTGGTGGAGCTTCTTTAGTGGCAATTGTAGCTTGATCTCTTTCTCTTTTCTTGTTCTTAGGATTATCAGGACATTGATTCTTATAGTGTCTCATTTTCTGACAATGATAGCATTCTATTTTAGAAAGATCAATCTTCCCATGTTTTTTCTTTGATCGTTTAAAACTTCTTATTTCCTCCTTTCTTCTTGAAATGAGTAGAGTAGGAATTTGAGGTGGTGTTCTCTTAATTTTTTTTCTTTCCACCTACTAATGCATGATGAGCTTCTTCTTGAGTATAGGAGGTCCACATTTCTTCAAAGGAGGGAGTATCTTTCCAACTACTAATTCCAGTTGCGAAGGCATTCAAAGACTTTGGTAGTCCTAGTAGGGAAACAATCACAAGCTTCTTATCTAGAATAATTTCATGAACTGCTTGTAGATAATTTCTTATACGAGAAATTCTTACAGGGTAGGAGGACACTGTATCATCCTTGGTCATCTTGACATTTCGTAGTTCATTCTTTAGACTTGCCACTTGTCCAATATTCTTGATTGTAAATAACTTGGAGAGAGCATCATATATTTTCTAGGAAGTATCTAGTGTGGATATGTAGGGAATCAAGTTGTCTTTAACTCCATCCACAATTAGGCTCATGGCTATAATGTGATTTTCCTTGCACTTTTTATTTCCAACATCATCAATAGGTTCTTTGACTTTTTCTTGTACTAAGTCCAATACTTTATTTCTTGCAAGGATGAGGTCCATTCTTGTCTTCCATGCTCTAAAGGTAGAAGCTCCTTGGAGTTTATTCTCGGATTTCATTGATGATATATAAAAGTTCCAAAAGGTTGCTTACTATTCCAATACCTTTATCAAGGGAGGTCCCAAAACTTCCAAGACTTTCTCTTTCTTCTTGAATCTTTTCTTGAACCCTTACTAGAAAGCAAATGATCTTCAAGCTGCCTTTTTTCTTTCTTCACCTTAGCTCTGATGCCATGTTAGAAAATCAGAAAGGCAGAAAGATTTTCTCATCTTGATAATTTACTTGTGGTTTCTTTTGTGTTCTTATTATCTTCTTTTGTCTTTTTTTCATCAAGCAACTACCAAAACATAAATGTATGAATATCAAAAACAACAAGGACACATGATGTAGGCTCTCAGCTAGGGAAAAACCCTTCTTCTAGGGGAAAGTCGAAAATTCTCTTCTCTTCCTTTAGAACCAAATCATATGAGACAACCAAGACCCTTTGACTAAGACAAAGACCTTCTCCAATCCACCAAGTCAGCCTCCAACAAAGTCCTTTCAAGCTAACAACAATCAACTTCTAGTCAAACTTCTTCAATCTTGCTTCAATCACAGATTTCAACTTCCTGCATCAAATTTTCAGCTGCTACTACAGACCTGCAATTTTTCGGCCTTCTTGCAACTCAAAAATTTCACACGCGTGGACTAGAAACAACCTCCTTTCCTTCGCTAGGGTTTCTCATCTACTCTCAATGGGAAAGACCTTCCTTCTAAGCTTTTTTGCACTTCATTTCTTCACTTGATTGCTGATCAAACCACTTGATTTCGGTCTTTATTATAGCCGCAATAACCCTAGCAAATACTTGCATTTGTGAGAGAGATGGATACAAACTTCCGATTTCGGCTTCTCCTTTTTGTCTCCTTGATTTCTCTAGATTTTCACTCTCTTTCCGTGTTGAATTCCCACGACCTTGGGTCTAGGATAGAATCTTAAAATCTTTGACGCTACCAAACCAAGAATCTCAACAGAACTACTTTGCACATCGGAATATAAACAACAGTAAATCACACATGCACAAAATATAGACAACTTTTTACATTTTTCAACCCAAATTCGTTATATTAAACAACATATAATACAACAGTGTAGGGCTCCCTTATAAGGGATAATGGCGCTCATACATTGACTGATTCAAGATACAAAACTGGGGCTTGGTGTCAGTACATCGACAACCAATCTACCCTCAACAAGATACATTGACCATTTGGCTATAGCGTGCTCTCTTAGCTCCTCTTGGTCATACCCTTTACCTTCCAGGTCCTTTGGCTCCCAATCTGCAACTCTTGCCTCTATTAATGTTCCAAGTCCATCTAGCCACTGAACCTTGACTATCAATCTGCTCCCTAGTTGATCGTTCATCCACCAACGCATCAACACATCGAGACTCTTATCGAGTTGTTCACAACTCCACTTATGAACAACTCTCGATTTGCCTACTACCGCTTCTCAGCTACTTTGGGACTTCAGCCCACTATGGTCTTCTTGCGCTGCTCTGATGAAGACCAACATAGGGCATGAAGCGCTGACACCTATCACTGAAAGATGTCCATCTCCCACAATGAACACGGGGCTAGGAGGACTGCCCATAATCTGCTATAGAAGTGCTTCTCCACACAAAAGACTCGGGCTACACAAACTGCTCTTGGTTGATCAGATCCTTGAGGTCATCAACTGCCACTCTAGCAACTACCGTTGTCCATCAAGGTGTTGCACACTGGGCTCCAACTTGAACACTATCACGCTGTCCTCTAGTAGACCATAAATGCCCAATCCACGTTCACACTTGGTCCACTCTCATGCTGCCCTCCAATAGTGCACGAGTGACCAAGTCCACGCTGTAGCATCTGCACCTAGTTAGGGCATCCTCACACCTAGGAGACCCTTACACACCACTGCCAACAAACTTCCCCATATCTGCCCTTTGCTCTGCAATAGAGGAGCTATTGCATAAATCTGGGCACCAATCTTCACTGTGGAAACTGCCCACTGGTTAGGGCTTTTGACCTCCACGTCAACCCTCCTTCCTTAGCTTCCACAGGCTACTCATAAAACTGTCCAAACTAGGACCGATCCTCCAACATTCAATCCTACACAAAACACATCACCAATACAAATTCCATGACACAAAGTGCTGATGTAGACTACTGTTATTAACTGTTCTTGGTTAGGGCACCTTTGGATGCTGCAACAACCCTAACACAGTCAGCCACACAACCCTCACTTGCTGCGGCTTCCTCTCACAGTGATCTCCTTGCTCTAGGCTATAAGTATGGGCTTGAATCAACCCCTAAACAACCCTTTCCATACCCCTGTACAACTGCGACTTCTTTGTACTCCTTACAACAGAGACTAGGCTCGATGTATTAGTGTTTTTAGGCCTGCGTTACACCTATAATGTACAAATAAAGTTGCGACCTTCTTTGGAGAGTCACACCACACAAGTTTGCCCACAAGTAACCAACAACACTTACCTTTCTTCATGCGACAGCTCTTGAGGTAACTCGGACCTGTGATGGAGGCAAAATCACGCCAAAACTCAGCGCATTCTCCTCCACGTTTTGTCCTCCACTCTGACGTTGTCTCAGATATGTTTTCACAAGGGATGAATGCGCTTGGATGATAGAAATGAATGTCTCACACCTTATATTTATAAGGGCTCCACGAATTTGTTGAAGGGACATGTCTCTTGGACCAAGCTTACATGACTTGACTGTCCATAATTAATTGTCAACTTCAAAAATTCATATCTCAAGTTCTAGAGCTTTGATTTGGGTGATTTTCGAAGTGTTGGAATCAACATGCCATGCTCTATCACTTCAAACTTTCTTATGCTCAAATTCTTCATGGTTTTGACCCAAATCCCGATGGGTGCAAAACCCCATGCTTGGGTTCCAAACCCACAAGCCTACTTGTGGCACTTTTCCCTCCAAAACCCAAACACTAGGGCTTGGAGTACCTCCCAAGCTACACAAATATCAACATTCCTTGCTATCTTGCTTCATATTGAACATGCTTATGATGGATGCCATAATAGGTCGAAGATGTTGCCTATATATAGTCTTCAAGAGTGGTCAAATCCCTTCAATGACCCTGACTTGACAAAAGATGAGGCCGACTTGGTGGAGGAGGCATTAATGACTATTTTACATGAAAATAATTTTCCTTTCTTGACATAAGAGGCTCAAGAAGTGTCTAGAACATAATGACAAGGACAATGACTCGTGACACAAACCCTAGAAGTGCACAATGGGTGCTTATAAAATAATAATTTTCTTTTCTTTTACTATAATTTAATTCTTTCTTTATTTTTACAAATACATAATAATTACATCATGTCATGAGCTAAACAACAATTATGAAGACCGATACTAGTTACATTTTCAACTTCTAGAACCTCTTTGTTGATGTATATTTAGTTCAAAGATTGATTGGACTCTATGCTATTTTGGTTATACACACCCTTGCTATATACATGAGAAACTTTGCATATTTGTGTATAATGGTTTGGATTGATATGGATGCACATGAATATTTATGTTATTTGTTTTTCAAAATTTGAGAATTTATGTATTTTTTGGTCTACTGGTTTTTTGATTCGGTTTTTTCTAGTTCCTAGTTTTGGGTGTTGACCATTTCGATCAACATTTTTGTTTATAGCTTGGGAAGGTACTTCTGCATAGACCTAAGTGTCTAGGCTTGCAAAATTCGCCCAAGATCTCCTTAGACACTTGGTCTAGTGTGAGAAAGTTGCTCATGTAACTAAGCCTAAGCTTTGATTTAGGAAAAACACATAATTATTATGTTGGCTAATTGAGCTAAAGTAAACTTGGGAAAAGTGAAATAATTACTTTAGTCATTATGTTTTAATCTCAGCCCTTGATCTCAAGTGAGGTGAGAGCTAATCTCAGTTGTCTATCACTTTGGAGATTAGGGTTAAGAATTTAGCTCAATGTAAAGTTATAAAAGCAAGGCTAGGGAGAAGAAGAAGACAAAACATACAACAACACTAAATTGAGAGAGGCATCTCAGTTAAGAGTGTTATACTCTGGTGTGCCTGGTCTAAGGAAGTGCAGAGGGGGAGCTTGGAGATCTTGATCAACTAAGGGGATCAAGCATTGATCTAGGGCTTGATTTGCTGGATTAGATCCAAAGCATTATTATCTGTATTTCTTAGTTGGGCCATTATCCTTGGATGCGAGTCGAAGTAAGTTTTGAAGTTATTTTTAATGAAGAGATGTTGATTGGGCAGAATTTGTTTATGTCATTGTGATTGAGATTGGCTAATGTGGAAATCTTTTTTAGATTCGAAGGGAATTGGTTGTACAGTTCAGATGCGCACAATTTTTTTTTTCTTTGCAAAGGGCTGGATTAAATTTTTTTTATGGCTAATTTCTTTTCAGAGGAAATTTTTTGAGGGATCGATAGCTTGAGCGGGTCGTCAGATCTACTATGTTGACAGTAGATGAGACGGTTAGGCGACAGACATGTGGTTAGGTTATGGTAGCAAGGGTTGTGACAACTGAGAGAAACCAGGTCGTGACATCTAGGGTTATCAAGCTGCAAGGGTTTGATGCATGGTCAATTGCGTGTGCAGAGGACAACCATGGGTTTGACTATGGGTGAGAGGTAGCGGTTACCGTCGCTGTTAGGAGCTGGAGCAGACATACAAGATTAGATAGATCGAGGGCGTAGGCATGGGTGCTGCAGCCGACAAAGGGGTTGTAGGGAGGACGACATAGGCTTGGCAAAGCAACCAAAGAATTGGGTTGCACCCCACTGGTACTAATCGACGACAGTAGCAGGTAGATGCACATAACTTGTGGTCGGCAACGAGTAGCAATCGCCGTAGAGAATAGGCACACAATTGAATGGAGTAGAGTTTGGTTGGGTGTATGAGCCAAGTTGCGATTGAGCATAAGGGCGATCGCCAAGGAACCACAAGGAGACTAGGGATGTAGGTGTTAGATAGTTTGAGACAACAACCACAAAGTGGTTGACAAAACAAAGCGCAAGGTCGTGTGGGATGAGTGGAGTTAGCCGCTGGGGCCAACGTGGCATTCTGACAAAGTTGATAGGAGTGAGTAGTTGCAGATGCAATGTAGTGTGTAGGTGTTTCCTTGTAGGACCACAAATAACAATACTAGTAATTTGTGAAGGTTAGGCCTTTGAGGGAGAGAAGGCGACTCCATGAATTAGGTGGTGATGGCTTGAACTTTTTTCAATTGATTTCTCGATTTCGAAATGGTAGCAATTGGTTTGAGGTTTGAGGACAAGTTGGATGGCGGTTACAATTCCAGTCCATGGAAGGAGAAGATAATGTTGGTTCTCATAGAGATGACCTATGATATTTTGTAAAATCCCAGGTTATAGCTCCTTTAGACACTATAGCTTTGGCAACCCACAATTTGAAAGATGTGAAAGCCAGACACATCATCATGGAGCGGGTGAAGGATAACATGGTCCTCTACGTATTAGGAAAGAATATTTCCCATGAGATGTGGGCTGCTTTGATGAGTCTATATGAAAGTGATAATCAAAATCAAAAAATGGTGGAGGGAAAAGCTCATGGATCACAAGATGACTGAATTAGACACAATGGCATCATACCTCACTAGGATTCGGCAAGATCAAGATGAGCTTAGAGTTATTGGGGTGGCGGTTTTAGATGAGGAGTTTGTAAGGATAGCCTTGAGTGGGTTCAGAAAACCTTGGAATACATTTGTGACAAGTGTTCTAACAAGTGAGACCTTGGAAATCTTGCTCTTATTAGTCAGGCAATGAGTGTTGAAATATGTAACTAGGTTTGGTCCATAATGACATATGTAATCATGATTTTATGTATTTGATGTAAAGAAAAAATAAATTTATTATTATTATTATTATTCTTGAGGCATGGGTTTCATGCTCAAGGGAAATTTATTTTTAGGTCAAGCACCCATCGAGTGCTTCTAGGGCTTGTCATTTAGTCTACAAGTCAATGGGGTCATTGTCATGTATTGAAGACCCTTTTAGGCATGTTACATATTGTAAAGAGAAATTTTTATGAGTCAAAAATAGAGTCAAAGACCCTCCAAGACCTTGTCAAACAAGTAGCAACAAGTTGGCTTGCATGAAGGGACAAGTTGGCCTAAAGATCACAATTTGTACCCGTCAAAAGCCTATATATAAGAAGGAACTCGACCTCATTTGTACACACTCTCAAGCAAGTTCGATTTCCTCAAGATAGAAGCTGGAAAAGGACTAAATAGAAGAAGAAGAAGAGCAAGATCAAAGTTTTTGGGCCTCTCTCTTTGTGTTAGGGTTTCTATAGTTGCTGGGGTCAAAGTTGCAGAAGAATTTGTTGGGTCGAAGTTCCAGAAGCAATTGCTGGGTCGAAGTTGCAGAAGAATCTGCTGGGTTGAAGTTGCAAAAGAAACTGCTGGGTCAATGTTGCAAAAAAATCTGCTGGGTCAATGTTCCTGAAGAAGTTACTAGGGTTGAAGTTGCTAGAAGGAACACTCATCAAAGAGGAAAGGTTTGATTTGGTCTTGGAGGGGTCTTGGTCAAGGGTCATAGGTCTTGGAATTCGTCAATTGAAGTTCTATAAGAAGAGAAGAGTTCTTATGGGTTTTCCTCTCAGTTGGAGAAGTTTTGGCCCTGGCTGATTGTCTATATCTTGTGTCCTCTTGTCTCATTGTTCTTTATGGTTTGGTAGTTGTTTGATGAAAATAATACTAAATATAATCAAGAAAAAGAGGAAGCTAATTAAGTTAAGTAAAACTTCATCACAAGTAGTTATCAAAGTAAGAGAAATCACTTAATCTAGCTGCTCCTAGATTTCTCAACATGGTACCAGAGCTAAGGTGACTACATCAAGGAAAGGCAACTTAAAGAAGGACACTCAAGGGCCGAAGACGAGAAGATCATCTGGTAAACATCAAGAGAATCCATCATCAAGAAGGACTAGCCCTCTCATCATCTTGAAGAAAGTAATTAAGAGCATCAAAGAAGACCTCAAAACCCTAGCTCATTCAAAGAAGGATTATTCAATTGAAGCATTCTTGGAAAATTTACAATCTTCATCACAAAGGAAAGAAGACCTCAAGGACTTGCCATCCAAAGAAAGACCCTATATTTGAAGCACCTTGGGAAGGCCATCATATTTTACACTATTATCCGAAGAAGCAAGAAGAGGCGTTGTCGTCATCATCAAGGAATCAAGCTAATCTCCCTCTCTTTGAGCCAAGGATCACTTTTGAAGGAAGACATCTTCCATTATCAACATCATCATCAAATTCAAGAAGGCATCAAGTTGAAGATATTGTGATCAAGAAATATCTTCATAAGTAGGTATCTTTATATATATGTCTGAATATGTTAAAATGTCTTCATTTTGTAAGGAGAGCAACAAATTGGTTAGGTCATCAAACTTCCTTGCATGGAAGAAGAGGACATATTTGGTCCTCATAGAAAATGAAGTTGTTGGACATGTTAAGGGTTCAATCACTAAACCTCCATAGGAATAAGCTCAACCTCTAGCCAAGTATATGAAAGGGGAGATAAGGGCTCAAAGGATCCTTATAGAATCCATCAAGGATCCCCTCATACCTTATGTTGCAAAGTTGGAGACATCAAAAAAAATCTACGAGAAGTTAGTAGAATTGTTTTCTGTAAGCATCACTAGAGAAGTCATATCTTTAAGAACTGAGCTATACAAGATGAAGATATTAAAGGAAGAAGGAATAACCTCATGCTTTATGAGGGTGTCAGAAATACGAGACCAACTACAAGAGTTGGGGGGAATAATATCTGATAAAGAGATGACCACAATTGTGCTCATTGCACTACCTAATGAATGGAGCAACTTCATATCAAGCAACTATGGAAAGAAGGAAGCATCCCCATTCAGTGAATTCTGGTCATTATGTAAGATTGAAGAAACAAGTTTAAAAGCAAAGAGCGATGTGGGACCAGGTGAACAATTTCAAGCATTTGTTGCCATGGCTAAGAGAAAAGGAAAGTTTGGAAAATCTGGTTCTTAGAAAAAGAAGAAGGATATGTCAAAGATCCAATGCTATGGCTATTAGGAATATGGGCATTACAAGGGAGATTGTTTGAAATTCAAGAAGGACAACAAGAGGAAAGAAAGAAATGAAGCTCATATCACTGAATATGTGGAAGAACCTAAGGAGAAGAAGTCTAGATCTTCACTATTAGGGTTTCTCCAATGCATAGCAAGGAGAAGTAGGAGGTGAAGGGAGCTCCCCCATGGAAGTCAAGATGAGAAGCATTATGACTAGATGCATCTTAGTAAAAGATGGCATCATATTAGAAGCATATTGCTGAAGCGAGAGCTCATGACATCTTTAGAGAAGCTTGAAAGAATAACTGTAGTAGAATTCTACATGGATGTAGCAGTCATCATATAAACGAAGTAGCTCTTGGTAACCTCGTTGAAAGCATATTTAGTGCATATGTTTGAAAGAAAGTCATCTAGCATGATAGAAGGAATTCATCATACATCATCGTGATGAGAAAGGAGCTTCTGCCATAGGAGGATAATCTAGATCCTCCGTTGCAATCTTCATTAGGAGGTTCACCTCTACGTGGAAGAAGCAAGTGTCTCGCTAATCATTCCACATTGTGTGGGATACATTGTTTCGAAAGATGATGGTATAGTGGTAGGCAAGTGCAGCAAGTCAAGATAATTGAAGTGCTTTCAGTCAAGGAAAGGTAGTTGCTGAAGAAAGTCTAGATGACCAAAAGAAGAAAAGAGGTATGTATGCATGTTTTTGATAGTTTAAGTCATGTCATTATATAGTCGCAGAAAACATGATTGAATATGAGCATGATGGAAAAAGAAGAATCTCTTCTTGATACATAAAGGTATACACCTTAAACTAGTTCACATATTGATAAGATAAAGTCAGCATAATACGTCCACATATGGAATATGAGGTGGTTGACAAGATGAAGGAACTATGTTCCCCGGGTACATATGTGAGGAAAAGAAGAAGGATTCTTGAAAAGCTACAACTATGGTCACATAAGTTAAGGAATCAACATCCGATGACTAGAAGAATCTGGAATGGCATCTATGTGAGGAAGGTATGAAGCCCTTGATAAAGTCTGAAAAGGAAGAAGACCTTTCACATTGGAAATCTTGGAGATATGCTTATGAAAGTGCAATATGTTGATGTTGCACGAGGCAAATGGCATGATGAAAGGCCATCATAAAATGTAACTTTGATTTGATGTTCATTTTTGATTTTTGAACAACATCTGGATGGGTTGATATAGGGCTACCTAAAGTGAGTTGTAGATGTCTCCTACAACTAGCTGTCATGTGGTTGGATGGAAGATATTGAAGGAAACATGACTTGGAAGAGGTCGCTATATGAAGAAAAACCAGATGTGGATTGAAATATCACTTTCTGATGAAGAGAAGGATGACATGATTGAAGGAAAGTGATGGATGGCCGATGCCCTACGAAAGCTTAAGGCTTCATAACGAAGAAGATGAAATTCATGACATCAAAAGGAGGAGCCCCACAAGCAGCTGATAGTACCATGATCTCCACCAAAGTGCAGAAAACTGCTAGAAGCAAGTCCCTAAGTTGAGAGGGCGCTTGGACAAGTCCCTGGATAAGAGGGAGCTTGGGGACATTCCTTTTATAGAAATGGGTATATCTTCCCTAGTTGAGAGGGAGAGATAGACACATCATTCTTGTCTTTTCTTCGTGAAGGAAGAATGGAGGATTGGGTAAGCATTTGGCATCCAATACCCTTTAAGGATGTGGTAGGGCATCCAAGATAAGAGTAGGACTGGGAATTCAAGATAAGAACAGTCTTGGAAGGACATACCCTATGAACACCCGGGTGGGGTATGTGCCTTGAGAGATAATGATGATGGTGTCTATTAGTCATTGGTCTCATCAACATTGTGATGATTTTTGTAGCTTGGGAGGTACTCCAAACTTGGAGGATCGAGGGTTTGGAGGAGGAGCTCCACAAATGGCCTTGTGGGCTTGAAACCCAAGCTTGGGGTTTTGCACTCATCGATGTTGGGACAAAACCATCGAGAGATTTGGTTTTAAAAAACAGTCAAGCTGACTCGAATCTGGCCGAGCTGACCGAGCCATACCCTTGACCGGTCCGACTCGGTAGAAAAACCAGTCTAGTGGATGGTTTGTTACCGAACCGGCTGAGCCGGTCACCAAATCGGTCGGTTCGGTAACAAACCGTACGACTTGGTCGAGTTTGAGTTAAACCGGCTAGTGACGCTCGAAGCTTCTAGTAGGAACTTGACATATAGTGATTTGTGTTGAAAATTTGGCTTGCGAGTTTTACAATTTGAAGGATACAACAAGAAGAGAATTGGGGAAAAAAGAAAATATTTTGATGTCATTCAACAACCAAAAATGTTTGAAGGGATTGTAGATTTCAGCAGGCATACATGAATTAAGGCAGTGCACACTGTTTTGTTTCTTCTATCATCCCATTAGTTGTACCTATACCTTGCATAGTCGAGTCTTGGAGGCCTCTTTGATAATGGGAAATTACTGCACTGCTACATGGGTTCTTTAACATGTCTTGTCCCTTATTGTATTCATCTCTGCAACCAGTTGCATTCATGGAACACTGCTATTTCATATGAATTGGTTTTTCTGGCGGAGTGCTCTTTAAACTGTGGCTTCTCTAGCAATAGCCAGTAGTACTGGTGACTAGTGATGTTTTACAGTTTACTTTTGTTGTAGAGGCCATTTAGAACCTCCTTGGTTATGTGTTTTTGTTTTGATCTCTATATCATTTATGTATTGGATAGTCCATTGGGTGCCATTTTGATATATTGGATATATTCATGAGCCTACTTTGATTATATGTTGTCTTCTCTCTATATTCTAATGCTTTGTGTTTGGAAACATGAATGAAAATCTTTAAAATTATGTTTTTCATAAAAAAGTATATATTTAATGTATTTTTTACAATGTTC
>APFE030896766.1:242469-256912 GCA_000404065.3 Pinus taeda | reverse complement strand
TCAAGGAAAGGAAACGTTTCCCTAGCACGTCCCCCGGAGTTTCCTCCATTTTGGGAGCGTGGGGAAACGTCCCCTACTTGTCCCCAAGTCTCCGGAGCGTGGGGGAGCGAGGAAACTAGACCCCTAGGGGGGGGGGCGAGTCCCCGTGGAACACTGATTTGTACAAGACCGAGTCATTGAAATCAAACCGGTCGAGTTGATACCGAGTTGGAGTCGAACCTCAGTCGGTTCTGAACTCGAGTCGGAGTTTTAAAACATTGATTTGGACATGTGATGGATGGAGACGATAGAGGACAACAAGGAGAATCCAATGCTTCGAGAATCGTCAAAATTCGAGTTGTCCTTAGTGTTGTGAATTTTTAAAGTTAAGGAGTAGGTTTGCACAAGAAGAGTTAAGGTTTGCTAGTTGTTATAGAGGCCTAATGGCAGCTTGTCAAGCCCTCTTGGACGTTTGGATGGAGCCCTTCTATATGGTATAAATACAAGGTGAGATGGTTTCATTTTAGTATATCCAAGGTGCAACACAAAGCATAAAGGAGCTCATTGAAGGAAGAAATATCTTTGTTTGGCCGCATATAGAAAAGAAGGACCAACGAAGAGGAAAAAGGCTTGGAGAAGCACTTTTTCATGACTTTCTGGGCACCGAATCTTTCTAGCAGGAAGGCCGAGTAAGGGAAGGCAAGACAGGACTGTTTTGGGTAATTTTATGTGTGGGTAATCTTGTGATAGAAGGCCGCAGATCTCTACAGGATTTTGAAGGAGGGTCGTAGCGCAAACATATGCCTGTTAGGTGTTAAAAGGGGCTGAAAATAGCCCAGAACTTTAGCGTATGGAAGGAGCCTATCATATGATGGAACCCACAATAGTCAGGAAGGCTTGAGTGTTGTAAACATGGGCTGAATTGGGACTGTTGTGTTGCCCTAATAAGGTCGAGGTCAACAACAAAGGACAAACCCTCAAACAATGAGTCGTAAGGTGTGTATTTTGCCATGTGTTGGGTCTAGAGTTAAACCAATTGGGATCATAATTATTGCAACTTGTGGAAGCCAAGGAGGGAGGGCTGACGTGGAGGTTAGAAGCCCTAACTAGTGGGTAGTTTCCACAGTGAAGATTGGTGATTGGATCATATCCATATGGAACTTGTGGAAGCCATGTGTTGGGGTTGTCTTGGGTCTTAAGAAACCGCAACTAGGGGCAGATCTCGCAGTGGAGTAATGGTGTCTTAGGAGAGGACTGATTGATAGAATCTATTAGTAACCAAGAGGGGGGGGTACGTAGAGTATTGGATGCCCTAACTAGGTGTAGATGCCACAATGGGGATTGGTCACTTGTGGCCTGTTGGAGGGCAGCATGAGAGTGGGCCAAGTGTGAACTTGGATTGGGCATTTATAGTGTCCAAGTTGGAGTTCGGTGTGCACCATCTTCATGGACCTAGATGGTTGCTAGAGTGGCAATTGTTGAGCTCAAGGGTTGACGAACTAGAGGAGCAAATTGAGCGGCCCTAGACTTGTGTGTGGAGAAGGACTTCTACAATAGATGATGGGCAGTGCTCCTAGCCTGTGTTCATTGTGGGAGATGGACATCTTGCAGTGATAGGTGGCAGGCCTTCGTGCCTTATGTTGGTCTTCATTGGAGCAGCGCAAGACGACCATAGTGGGTTGAAGTCCTTGAGTAGCTGAGGAGCAACAGTGGGCAAACTGAGAGTTGTTCACAAACAGAGTTGTGAACAACTCGACAGGAGTTTCGATGTGTTGTGCCCTTGATGGACTAAGGCAAAACTAGTGAGCAGATTGATAGCCGAGGTTCAGTGGCCAGATGGACTTGTATCATTGATGGAGGCAGAGCTGCAAATCGGGAGCTGAAGGACTGGGCAAGTACAGGGTACAACCGAGAGGAGCTGAGAGAGTCAACTACATCAACGAGATGGTCATAGTATCTTGTTGAGGGTAGATTGGTTGTTGATGGATTGACACCAAGCCCTAGTTTTGTATCTTGTACTAGTGGATGTATGAGGGCTGTTATCCTTGGTACGTGAGCCCTAGATTGTTGTATTATATGTTGATTAATATAACGAAGTTGGGTTGAAAATTGTAAAAGTTGTCCATATTTTGTGCACTAGTAGATTTACTGTTGTTTATATTCCGCTGTGCAAAGTAGTATCGTCGTGATTCTTGGTTTGGTAGCATCAGAGATTCTATGATTCTATCCCAGACACCAAGATCGTGGAAAAACAACACATTGTGCTCTGATCTTTTGGAGACATATAGCTGATAGTCAAGGCCTTGCTATGTGACAATGCTAGTTGGAATGATACAAAGAGATGGCTTACCAATCTGACTCTTCTTATGAGAATTCTTCAGATTGAGAATGCCCAAGTACCTTGTATGGAATATGAATACCTCCCTAGTTAAAAGGGGGTGTTGAAATATGTAACTAGGTTTCAGTCTTCATAATGACATATGTAATCATGATTTTATGTATTTGATGTAAAGAGAATAAATTTATTATTATTATTATTGAGGCATGGGTTTGCTCAAGGGAAATTTATTTTTAGGTCAAGCACCCATTGAGTGCTTCTAGGGCTTGTCATTTAGTCTACAAGTCAATTGAGTCATTGTCATGTATTGAAGACCCTTTTGGGCATGTTACATATTGTAAATAAAAATTTATTTGAGTCAAAAATAGAGTTAAAGACCATCTAAGACTTTGTCAAACAAGTAGCAACAAGTCAACCTACTTGAAGGGACAAGTCTGCGTAAAGATAGCAATTTGTACCCCTCAAAAGCCTATATATAAGAAGGAACTTGATCTCATTTGGACACACTCTCAAGCATGTTCGATTTCCTCAAGATAGAAGCTGGAAAAAGACGAAATAGAAGAAGAAGAGCAAGATAGAAGTTTTTGGGCCTCTTTCTCTCTCTTGTGTTAAGGTTTCTACAGTTGCTGGGGTCGAAGTTGCAGAAGAATTTGTTGGATCGAAGTTCTAGAATAAATTGCTGGGTCGAAGTTGTAGAAGAATTTGCTGGGTCGAAGTTCCTGAAGCAGTTATTAGGGTCGAAGTTGTTGGAAGGAACACTCATCAAAGAGGAAATATTTTACTTAGTCTTGGAGGGGTCTTGGTCAAGGGTCATAGGTCTTGGAATTCATCAATTGAAGTTCTATAAGAAGAGAATAATTCTTGTGGGATTTCCTCTCAATTGGAGAAGTTTTGGCCCTAACTAATTGCTTATATCCCGTTTCTTTTTTTCTCATTGTTCTTTATGGTTTGGTAGCTCTTTGATGAAAAGAACACTAAACATAATCAAGAAAAAGAAGAAGCTAATTAAGTTAAGTAAAGATACATCACAAGCAGTTAACAAAGTAAGAGAAATCACGTAATCTAGCTACCCCTAGATTTCTCAACAATGAAGAGCAAATATTCAAGTAGAGGGGATGAGGAGTCAACCTCACAACCCAGGAAGAAAAAAGGCTTGATTAAGGTTAGGTGCTTTTTCTGTCATAAGATGAGATTCTATACTTCATAGTGTCCAAAGCAAGAGAGGGGGAAAGGCCACACACTCAACAATAGTTGCATCGATAGAAACTCAAGAGGAATTTGCCAAGAAGTTTGAAACTAAGTTCTCACTTATTTCCTACCTTACCTCAGGCACATTACCAGTGGGTGCGTGACTGGTAGACACTATAGCGACATGGCATATGACATGGGCAGGTGAATTGTTTGATAGCTTGATCGAGTGGGATTTAGAATTGCATGTAAAGTTTGGAGTTGATTCCAAACATGCAGTGAAGTGGGTTGGAATAGTTACATTCCAACTTGATTTAGGAGGCAAAATAGAAGTGAAGGACGTGCTATGGGTGCCAAAACTTAGGTGGAGTTTGGTCTTAGTGTTTATGATGGAGAAGAAGGGGCTATGTGTAGAATTCCAGGATGGGTAGGCACTGATCAGGGGCAAGGGATCTAGCTTTGATGAGGGACATGTTATTGGTGTTAGAGAGAGCAACCTGTGTAAGCTAAAGGGCTAGCCTATTTGAGCTTCGACAAGAAGCAAAGCAGTGACAAAGGACAAGGAGCAGGAAGTTCCGAAGGTTGAGCAGCTCAGAGGGAGTCAACCTTCAGGTTTAGGTGGGAAGGAGCAGTCGACATATTCCTCTAAATCTGTCAAAAAGGTCTCTTGGTATGAGATGACCTTCAAGGATGTTCAAGAGTAGGAGGCTTTTGGGAACTAGACCAAGGAGAGAGAAATCAAGGATGTTTCCAAATCAGGTGGCAGGGAAGGCTTCCAATTCAGGAGCAATTAAGGCAGCATATGTAGTTCTAAGATTAAAGTCAGTGTGGGGTGTAGAACTACCTCCCTTACTAAGAGTGAATGTTGATTTTTGTAGCTTGAGAAGGTATTTCTTCACAAGCCTAAGTGTCTAGGTGTGTAGAAGTCACCAAAGATCTCCTTAAACACTTGCTTTAGTGTGAGCAATTTGCTTTTGTAACTTATTATGTTGGCTAATTGAGCTAAAGTAAACTCAGGAAAAGTGGAATAATTACTTTAGTGATTATGTTTTAATCTTAGCCCTTGATCTTAAGTAAGGAAAGATCTAATTTCGACCGTCAATCACTTTGGAGATTAGGGTTAGGATTTAACTCAATCTAAAGTTATAAAAGCCAGGCTAAGGAGAGGGAGATGACACATCATACAACAACACTAGGTTGAGAGAGGCATCTTAGTGAGTAGTGCAATACTCTAGTGTGCTAGGTCCAAGGAAGTGTAGAAGGGGAGCTTGGAGATCCATATCACCCAAGGGGATTGAGGATCGATCTAGGGCATGATTTGTTGGATCAGCTAAAGCATTGTAATCTGTATTTTCTTAGTTGGGCCAGTATCCCAAGACGAGAGTCCAAATAAGTTTTGAATTTATTTTAACGAAGAACTATTGATTGGGAAAAATCTGTTTATGTCATTGTGATTGAGATTGTAAGAACCTAGTTGTGCTTTCATTTAGTAGATCTATAATCTACTAGATTAGTGTATCACTAGGTGCTAGGTTCACAGGAAAATTAATATATATTATTTCCTAATGTCTATCTCATTCTTCAATTGTTAAAACTATTTTTCAGATCTTTTATATATTCAATTTTCTCTCAACTTGCTTCTTATATTTATACTTTTCCTGGTTCTTAACAATGGGTGGAGTGTTCGCTTGAAACATTGCACCTTTCAAATATTGGCACATAGTTTATTCCAAAATTCTTATTCAATAATATGGTAACTGTAGAATTATTTGCATTAAAATCAAGACTTGACCAAATCTTTGTGTGAACATATGCACGTAAGGTCGAAGGTGTACTTAGAGTTTGAGGAAAATCCACGGAGCATCTTATATCTAGGAATGATCGTCAAGGCTGACATTAGAGCAATAAGATTGAACACAGGCCAATGAACCAACGATGTTCCATGTGCCATATTGAAGGATACTTCACACAAAAAGATTCTTGGAACTTGTTACCTCCTAACTTGAGTGTATGACCCATGTGGGAACTACGAGTATGGTCACCACTGTCACCTATGTAACATATCCTCTTCATTTCTGGTTGACGCTCCTACTCAAGGGGCGTGCCCCTAGTAAGATTACTAATGCTAAATGTTGAGGCACAATGTGATATGCATAGTTTTAAATCTTGGAGCTGGACCTCAACTTGACCACTTATCAACTTGGTTTTTGCCTTGAACTGGTTTGATTTTAACGACTTGGTTTTCTAAAAAATACATAAAAAAATTAAATTTTAATGAATTTTATTTTACTTAAGATTTCAAACCATTAAAGGAACAATATGCAAAGTTTGCTCATCTATAGATATCATGTAAGATTGAATATATCAAAATGATAGTGAGTGTAATACATTTCAACAATAAAATACATAGACAATGATGCTCTAAATGATCTCTAGAGTCCAAAAACAATGTTACAACCTACTGGCCTACTACAAATCACTAATCAAAATGATAACGCATCAAACTCATCACCAATTCTAGAAATGGGATCATTAGTAGGAGTTGCAAAACATCCACTAGCTTAGAGTCTTAAGACTCCTCAGACTCCTCAAGGACATCTGCAACCTCATTGATAGTCGTAATACTTGCATAAGCACGAGTTGGCTGCGTTGCACGACTAGTTCAATAGTGCTTGCATGTGCTGTGCTTGGTGGTTCGCTTACTTCAACTCCTAGTTTGACTACTAGATTTGTATTGGGACCAACCTCTCCCATAGCATTAATATCATAAGAAACATCAAATCGTGCTAGGTGAGTCTCCACTACCCATTCTAATGTTGGATCAATATCGTCCAACAAAATGGGATTTGTATCAAGTCTTTTGTTATGCAATTGATGGCATCTTAGTCAGAGGTTGTAGTGCATGAAGAGCAGATTATTTATAACCAGTTTTGCTTTAAATGGTTTCTCTTCTTTGTGTGAATATGCTAAAAAGTAGACCAACCGTACTCGCACCTAGAAACCTCCTCAGAAAGATAACAAATCCACTAGACAGCTCCAAACCAGCTCCAAGATGCCAAACTAGATCCAAGCCTAGTGTTGCTGAAGTCTTCAGTGTTGTTCCAAAAGTTTGAAGGCTCATATATGCTCACAAGGTCAAAATGAGAGGTGTGAGGCAAATAAGGTTGGGTATGGGGGGGAGGGGAGGTGGTCTCTTTATAGCAAGATGCTAGGGTTTAGGGAAGTTTTTTTCCTATTTTTTATTTACAAAATTGATTGAACTGTTGCTGAGTCCACAAGGTGGGGTTTGGAGGTGACTTGGCTGGTTTGGTACCAAATTGGCCCAAATTGCCTCCATGAACCAAGTTGAAGGTTTGATTGACTCGGTTGCCTATCAACTTAGCTGGTTTGATTGGTTCCGTGCCAAACCAGTCTGGTTTTTAAACACATTGATATGATAGTAGCTTTAGTAAAACAATGTTTTTGAATTTAGGGAATAAAAAGGGAGATGGGAGGAAATAGAGATTAGTGCCTGTTCAACAATGGCATTGGAGTCAATGGGATATGTAAGAGGGCCTAATTTCTTACATTTTAGCAATGGAATGAAGGCTAAAAGAGTCAAGACTCAATAACTTCCACACTTAGCTTGCTGGAATTATATGCTGAAATTCTACATGAAAGAGGTCCAAAGGGATCCACCTTCAGCTAGGAAACTAAACTTTACTGTAGCGATTGAAAACAATGAACTTGCTAGAATTCCTTGAGGATATATAAAGGAAGCTATTGATTAAAAGAAACTGAGATAATGAAGGAGAAAATAGGAGGTGTTACCTCACATGCAAAACCCCTTCCAAGTGGTAGATTTTACCCATCAGTGGATCAAGTTGCTAGTTTTGCTTATGAAGAAGAAACTACACTATTTCAAGCTTTAAGTTTCAAAATATTACGCACTCAAAGAAGAAAGAGACCTTTATACATCACATACGCACCAAGAAAGATGCGTCCATTAAGCTCCAAGGAGGGAAAGATCCAAAATTCCAACCATACATCAAATAGAGAGAGTAATCCCTTGTATGGGTTTCAACCCTATTTCCTCAACACTAAAGAAGCAATTGTTTTCCTAGATCTATTAATTTTCTGAAAGATCCAATAAAATAGTACATTTCTAACCTTCTCATTAAACCCTATATAGATTCACTTTCTCTTTTAGAAGAATGAATAAAATAATCATCCTCTTCTCCAAGGAAAACAATATAGTAGTGCTCTCATCTAACTACATTAAAAATTTCAAGAAAAATTTCAATCAACTTGCAATAAACTAACAATATATTGATCCTAGATCCACTCTTTTTACTCCAATATATAGCAATATAATAATCAGCTAATTCACATCCATAATTTATGGAGTTGAAGGGTCCCCTTGAAAAGTGGATGCTCCCCCCCGGGCTCGTTCTTGACCTTGAGCAATGTGCTAAACCTTTGACCATATTTAGGTTGGACACCTCCTTCTTGGACTGTTGACCTTGGGATAGGTGCTTGATTATAACTGTCCTCTTCCGAGGCTGGATGTTCTCTAATGCGGGCTTTTCTCCAAGTAATGCTCTTCACTTCTTCAAATGATAAAAGGATCCTTTAAGTGGGGATTTACATTGCAGGTGTTGAATGGATGAGCTGGAGTTAGAGCAGCCTTATCATAAACTTCCCTTAAATGGTAGGAGCTTTGTTGACTTGAAATCAATGTTGCACGAAGTGGGGACGTTTTTTGGAAGCGGGGACGCGGAAGCGTCATTTTCCAAAAATCTAGGAAGCGAAGCGTCTGCTATATATATATATTTATAAATTTTTGCATTTATACTCTAAACAAATAACCCAAAACAAACATCCAAAACAGGCGAAAGCGTCCAGGAAGCGTCCAAGAAGCGTCCAGGAAGCGTCCGGAAGCATCCAAAACAGGTGGAAGCGTCCAAAAAGGTGGAAGCGCACTTCTGGGGACGCTTCCTGGACGCATCCGCACGGGACGCGCTTCGGGCCTTTAGAACGGCTTGGGGGGGAACGCTTCCTGCAACATTGCTTGAAATGCATTGGTTAGGCTGCCTTGATACTGAGTGCTTCCTCCAACTGCTTAAATAATGAATTTCCATTGGAAGATGCTGAATTAGTTGTTACAACAATCCTCTATTAGTCAGCGCTTCCACAAAGCATGGGATCTATCCTCATTTTTCTGGCAGTGTTCCTTCTTTGCTGATTTGCCAATGCTTCAAAGCATAGATATATGTGCAAACAGAGCCTCGAAACTTGGACCATTCCTCAAAATATGGGCAGCCACAGTCTACATCATGCTTTTCAGCCCCTTTACTGTTTGCAGGATCTGTGAGTGCGGTTCTCTGTATCATCAACATATTTCCTCAAGGCTACTAAGTGGACTATGAATCTGTAACAAAGCATCACTAGTTCTTCTTGATTAAGATTCTTAAACCTGCTGCTGCTGCCACTTTGGTTGGCATGTGGATGTCACTGCTGCCATGCAATTTATGCTAGGATGTTCTTCTTATGAGGCAAACGCCATGCTTATAACCTGTTGGACATATCATTTCCTACAAGATTTACAAAGTCCCCCTGATACAAGCTGCGATTGAGGGCTTCATTGATGGTGTCATCATCAAATCGTATTCAAAGATTCTGTCAATGGCCAATAATTACCTCAGCACTGCGATAGAAATCCCCCTCAATATGTGCCATGGCTTCCTGTAAAGACACACTATGAAAATTCAATGGAAGATGTATACAGGCTAGTCAGCGCTGCCAAATGTCATGAAGTTACAGGCTATCTCTAATGATAGTGCTGATTTTGACACTTCGAGCCACCTAATGTGGTGCTCATATATCTAGTCTGATAGGATCTTTTCACTATGCATTTGAAACTATACTTCTGTCATTTGAGGCCTAACCTCATCCAGGACAGGCTTCAAAAAGCTTCAATTGATCAATCAAGCTTTGACAATTTCCCTGACTGAATTTTGTCTTTGCATTCAGCGAGATAATTACATGAATTGATTGAGCCGAGGAGATCCATGTGCTTGAAACATTTTGGGCCAATTCTGTTGAAAAACCAAGGTGTTCTGAAGATCATACTCACCTCTGTGTTTTGGCGAAACATATGCAAGGTGCAAACTTAAGTAAAAAGGCCTTCATATTCTTTCATTCTGCTGGAGATATCAGATTCGTAAGATAAATCTGTTGCAATGTTGTGGTTGAGGGTGATATCATACTATTGTTACACATCAAGTAATCCTATTGCATGCTAGAAACAATTCTGAGATGATTATACTGTAATAGAGAGTTATTGTGACTGTTGACTGCTATTGGGCTGACGTCAACTATGAAATGCTGGCTGCAACAACCCTTTTGTCCCACTTGAAGTGTGCATAGAGTTGTTGATGATAGTAGCATCAGACATGTACTTTCTCACAGGTCTAAGTGTTTAGACATTTGGAAGTGAAATAGTGAAATACAAAGGTTATTTGCATTAGTATATTAGATGAATCTCAACCATTGGTTTCAAGTGACATTGAGATCTAATCTCATGTGTCATTCCCTTTGGAGATTAGGGTTGTGGATTCGGTCAATAACTCAAACCTATAAAATGAAAACTAGGCGAAGGGAGAAAACACATCTGGTGAGCATGAGACATAACTCAAACTTATAAAATGAAAACTGGGCTAAGGGAGAAAACACATCTGGTAAGCATGAGACAGTGAGATAGTGAGATCTCAGTGATTGGGTGAGGAAAGACTTTCATCCAAGTGTGTAGAATCCAAGGAATAGTGCAATGGGCAACAACGGAGAAGGATCGAGATTAGCCAACAAGATTGAAAGACAGATCTGCATAGGGTTTGATCAGCTGGAATATCTCTAGGTTTTGTTGTTGTTTGGTCAATTTAGTGTGTCCTAAATTGCTACATTAATTTGTCAATCCGGGATTCGTAAGCTGACGAAGTGTGGCGCACTATATGTGCAAGATAACCTATCTCTTACTTTTTGTTGTTTTTGGTTTTTTATTTTGTTTTGGGTTTATCTTCGTTGATTTCCTAATGTAAGATGGAAATTCTAAAAGACAAGTATGGATATAAATGTTCAAGGCAATGATGTCCTTTATAATGATTTCCAAAATTTCAAACTTCAAAAGGGGTTTAAAACATGTAATGATAAAATTAATTCCTAAAAAAAAATGAAAATGTGCCACTATACTAGTCAAACAAACAGTGAACTATTGATCATGAAACCATTATCCCTGCTGCTGTCTAAATACAAAAGAAACTGTACTCAAAGAAATCCAAAAATTGCAAGTAAAGTAAAGCTAAAATCAAATTACATCAACTCATATTCTGATCCCTCGCCAGTTAGTCTCGCTATGGCTTTCGGAGGTAATCATAAACAACTTGAGCAATCCGATATCTAATTTGCAGAAAAGTAAACTAATATCAAATTACACACTCATACTTCAATCCCTCACCATTAGTCTCGCTATGGCTTTCGGAGGTTAACTGATAATGACATGAGCAATCCAATATCTAATTTGCAGAAAAATAAACTAATATCAAATTACACACTCATACTTCAATCCCTCACCATTAGTCTCGCTATGGCTTTTGGAGGTAACTGATAATGACATGAGTAATTTAATATTTAAGCCAACTAATAAAACCAATAAACAAAACTAAAATAAACAAAACAGAGCTGGAATTAAAAACTAAGAAATGTAAGTCAGCAGAAAGATAAAACTGATTCCATGTCATTAGTCATTGTAAAACTATGTGTAAATGCCCGGGATGCCTACTGTAATCTGGAACAAATACACTGATTAGCGTTAACAACAATGGAAAGCATGTAAAATTACGGACAAAAATAAAATGTTAGTACCATAAGAAATGCAATATATACAAGTGAATAACTATGGCATACTGAACGTAAAAACACAACATGAAACTATACAGCAATAAACAAAACCTCGGCGTGTGCAGGGGCCCTTTGCACAACCTCGGGCAACAGCTATCAACCACGAATTATGCTCAGAAACAGAGTCTTCTCATATATTCAGAATGCAGTCATAACGACGAAACAATGTCACAGAACAGTGGGCTCGTTAACTGTCAATAATACATTCAAAAAGACTAACTATGATGCGTATGGAGACACATTATTTATAACAGAAGGCTGCATAACCAATTTCCTAAAAACTGCGCTGACAGAGGACACGTCAACGACAACGTCCACGGATCTAGCATCATGGTTGCCGAGATGATGCAATCTAATGAAAGCGCCTTGTTGGATTTACATCGTGGGCAGCCTACAGGTGTTAGCGTTTCTCCAGAAGTCTAGAAACGGTCACGGAAGCCTTTACGTGCTTGAAGTGGAGTCCTGTTGCTGTAGGACTTCTCCTGTTTGACCACCGCTTGACCCCCGTTGACTACGGACTCCTTTGACGAATCCAGCTAGACCAATGGGACACGAACCATGTCCACATCATTTCCAATTTGCCCATGTGGCTCAGTCTGCCTGATGATACCTGCAATGTAGACTTTAACAAAAAAAGCTGCGGAAAGTTGAACCAGCTGCGGAAAGTGACAAGATTTCGCAGCTCATAAGCAAAAATCTAGTTCAAACAGCAACACAAAGACATAGTCAAGAAACCACTTTAATTGCTCTTTTATAACTAATATGCAATGATATTGACAGCGTAGGAGGTTCAGGTAAATGGAAAGAAGCTAGAAAAAGGTGTAGGAAAGATGCAAGTTTGGGGCTCAACAGTTGTATTTGTATTTTTCCTTAGATGGCCATTTTCTTAGGATGGGAGTCCTTGTACACTGAAGAGATTTGCTAATGAATCAACAGATTTGAAGGGCAAAAGTCTGTGTGTGCATATGTAAGAGATTGGTTAATGTTTGTTTCAGCTGTTATCTTTTTTATTTGTGTTAAAATCTTAGAAGTGTTTTTTATTCAGTAGATCTGCTGTAATAAACAACAAGGTAACTGCTAGATTAATAATTAGCCATGTTGCTGATGTTAGAGAAAATTAACAAGAGTAGAGGTACAACATGAATGCCTTCCTTCATTAAAGCTGTATCTCTGTATATAGTTATTCCTTTAGACTCTGCCATTTATCATTTCAAGCTAGGGCATTTTCTACCCTTGAACACTGGCTGGAGTTATGTTTTTACCATGTCTGAAACGTTTTGGGAGCAGTTTTAATTCTGTTGCATTAACACTTTAACTTGTCTTGAAATTACCCCTACAAATATGCTGTAAATAACTAATGTTGCAAATATCGGCATCGGGATAAAATTGGCAAGGGTCCTGTTGCCTCAAAATCTAGCAGGCCTTGTGAGGGTAGCTCCCAAGACAAGAGCTAGACCAAGGGACAACACTATGAGGTGTGGTCTACTGTCAGCACAGCCATTACCTCCTGCTCTTTTGTGGACTCTCAGCACTAGGGAGGCTTCCCTATGTTAGGTCACCTGAAGGATCTATCAAGTACAAGGGATAAGGTGACAATATAGGCTTACGAAAGGTTGCTCTTCGTAAGGACAAGGCAATTCATATCCTCCAAAAGGCATAATTATGACACAACGTGACGTAGGGCTTGAGAATAAGCAAGGTTAATAGGACCATCTAAGGTCAAGAGGCCAAGAAAAAGATTCTAATCAATGTATACATTTGGTTTAGGGAACAAGAAGCTTTGAACAAGCCCCAAGTTGAAGCCTAAGGAAAACTAGGGATTTTCTAGTGCCCAATCTACGCAGGGCAAATGACGTTTGCCCTAAAATAAAGAAATTAGCCATGGAAATGACTCGATTTTGAGGCAAATACCTCACCTCCATGTGTTGAATCCCTCTACCAAGGAAAATTTCAAACCCTAGTTGAGAAAGATGCCCTAGCCCTAGCTAGTGGCTTGCCTTAAGAGGTCGAAATTCTAGGTTTAGGGTAGAAGAAAGTGAATTTATGAAGGTTTTCAAGGTGATCAACCATGTAACTAGGGCCAGTGCCTTGACCTTGGGTGATGGAGGCTAGGGGATAGTTAAAAGTGACTAAACCTTGGAAAAAGAGTAAGGGAATATGAATCCTTAGGTTTCAAACCCTAACTATGACTTTTGTGAGGGAGAAAAGTCAACAGGGAGAGCGAAAGATTCACCCATGGGATTGTCTTTCACATTGTATAAGCGTGTAATGCATGGAATACTATCATCTAGATTCAATAGAATAATTTTCAACAATAACTTGCACATTGAAACCATAGATAATGAACCATTCCATACAATAGCCATAAAATCCAAAGATTTATCAAATACAAGGTACACTTACAAAATAGAATGCATGAACAAGTCCTTTATTGCTCCAAACAGTGTCATAGGGTTTGTCGAACCTAAAGGTTGAGGTCCGAAATTCGGCGAATTTCAAAAAAATCTTAAGGTTCGTTTAGGTTCGAGAAGGTTTAGTTCCTGTTGCGTGCATTATTATTATAACGACATTCATATTGTTATTACCCACAACAAAAGAGACATTCTACAGGAGATGCTAGTATATTAAGAATTATTTTTAGGGTTTTGTGTCCTAACTTGGACAATATTCCACATAATCGTCCCAATCTCCCAGTGAGCTTGTGCGCGATTTCCGAGTCATGTTTCAATTTATTTTGCTAACGCGTTGACATTATTCTAATTTTACAAGTATTATAATATTATGCAGTATCGAAATCTGCGCACATACATTATAATGTGTTAAAAGGATTATATTTTAAGGCGTCAACGTTATTATAATTTTGTAAGTATTACGACGAACTATAGTATTGAACTCAATGTACATGTATTACAGGCAATACAATATGTTAACACATTACAATGTATTGAACTCAGCTTATATGAGGCATTACAATGGGCTAATGTATATTTATTATAATTATAA
>APFE030896766.1:196381-237449 GCA_000404065.3 Pinus taeda | reverse complement strand
CTCCTCCAATATGGGCTCCTCAGACCCCACCCTCCACGGAGACAATACATCAATATTGTCTAAGGAAATGGCATATGGATCAATTGGTGATTCTATTTGCCTCACTCGAAGTCGGATGTTGTAATGCACATACACCAAATCGTTGAGGCGTGCGAACTCCAACCTGTAAGAGTGTCAAAAAAAGTAATGAGTCTTGAATCTTGACTCTTGACACTTGAAGGTCATAAATTAAAAATTAAAAATTACAATAAGTGTAATTGCTCAACTGAAGGCTTGAGTTCAAAGTTATCCCTGTTGCGCTTTTTGGCGTGTATTTTCTCAAACACACTCCAATTGTGCTCACACCCTGAAGAGCTACATGTTTGACTCAAGATTCGTGTAGCCAATTTTTGCAAATTTGGTGACCTTGCACCATAGCTTCGCCACCAAATATCTACAACAAAATAATGAAATAAAAAAATAAAAACATAAAAGTTAAAACTTAAAACATATTTAAATTCAAATTTCTAATTTCTAATGAGTGATGACTTGTCACTTACGTGGCATGAAGAGGGTCCTTTCCCTAATAGCATCATCAAAGCCAAATAGGCCAACACAATCCCGATAAGACTGTATCTCGCAATTGATCATGCTACGAAGCTCAGGATTAGGTACCATCCTCTGAATACAGGTATGGAGCCCTTCCATCACCTCGCCATCAAAATCAAAGTTGCATTTGTATGAAAATGCGGGGTTGAGGAAGAGTGTTGCTGCATGAATGGGTCGATGAAGCATCCCTGTCCACCGACTATCGATCACATCCCATAACACCATCTGCTTATGAAGGCCAGCAGAACTCTTGTCTGCATAATAGGAACGAATGGCCTCCTTGGCCTATCCATGCCCTCATACAAATAAGCCATTGCAGGCTTCTCTCCATCCACCAATCTAAGAACCTTTACTATAGGTTCGCTAACTGCACATGCTTCTTCTACTCCATGCCAAAATGTCTCAGAGTACACCATTTTTTCAATGGCTTTCCCTTCAGGTTTCCTGCTGTATCTAGAATTACGCCAATTATCAGACACAAACATTTGCTTCAACTCGAACTGACATCGAAGCAAAGACTGAAGAGTAATAAAGGTTGTGGCAAAACGTGTGATGGCAGGACGCCGCAACTCCTTGTTTTTAGTGTACCTCCTCATAAGGCTAAGAACAGAAGCATGGTTATAAATAAATTTGGGGATGCTCCTAGCCATATCAACTGCCTCCTTGATGAAGGAGAGTTTCCCCATATCCTCAAGCAACAAATCGAGACAATGCGCTGCACATGGAGTCCAAAACAATGTGGGATGCCTCTCCATAAGCATTCTGCCGGCAGACACATAACTAGCTGCATTGTCTGTTATGACTTGCACCACATTCTGCACACCAATCTCCCGAATGAACCCATCTAACAACTCACATATCGTTGCTGCATCTTTGATATGTTCTGATGCATCCAACGATTTAATAAACATGGTACCTTTGGGACAATGTACCAAGAATTTTAGAAGGGTCCTACCCTTCCTATCTGTCCAACCATCAGACATCACTGTGCATCCAGTGGCTTCCCATGTCTTTTTCAACTCCGCCAATCTAGAGTTGATGTCCTGTTTTTCTGCTTGAAGAATTGGCCCCCGCAACTCCTCATATGTGGCACTTTTGTACCCTGGGCCCACAACAGCGATAGCATCACACATTGGCTGCCAATATGGATTGGTTTTTGTGATGTTGAGAGGTAAGTCGCTCCAAAAAATAACCCTCCCCATGAGTCTATCTGCTTCTTGCTTCTCCTTCTTTTTATAAAGCGATTTTATGCCAGGTTGTGCTCCAGAACCTGTTCGTGGAACAAAAAAAGATGACCTTGCACTTACACTAGGAGTACCATGTGATGGTGTGCCAGTTGTGGAGCCCCTCCCACTAAGCCCAAATCCGGAGCCCCTCCCACTAGGCCCAAATCCAGTATCCTCAACACCAAAATCAGGAGAAGGTATCCCGAAAGATCTACCTGCACGTTCAGCTTTGTTTCTTTTCGCCTCTTCCTTCTTTCTGTCCTTTTCTTCAATTGCCTCAAGAGCTTTTCGTACAAGCTCCGGACTAGAAACTGTACAAAGCCCAACATCATGTCCAGGTAGTTTAGCGAGATGGTATTTCAATCGCGTAACCCCGCCTGTCATCGTAGCCCCACACAATTTGCATGATAGATTTGCCCGACTCACACCATCAGGGGTCCCATACTCCCAAAATGGGTCCAAGGCTTTCGGCATATTTGTAATTGTAGTGGGCTAACTCAAAAGGAAACCTATAGCACCAAAAAAAAATTGGAATTAGTAACTTAATAAATAATAATTAACTGTAATACTAAATTACAAAATTCAAATAAGTTAATAACAAAGAATGCATAAGTGATAAGTCAATTAATAATTTAAAATTTTAATTACATAGACAGGGCTTGAATTGCTTTGGGTTTGATTTCAATTTTCAACCTCCAGCTGAATGAAAAGTTCTGGTCTTTAACCCTATAAATCTGCAAGGGGTGAATTTAGGGGTTAACAGGAAGATAGAGCAATGTGAGGAAACTCCAAAACTTATATTGGATGGAAGAGATAGAAAGTGGAGATAATAAAACAATTTCTTGATTGCAAGTTTCAGCTGTGATAAAGGAGAAAGTTAGAAACTACAGCAATGGGTAAGAACTTAGAAGGGTAAGAATCTTCTAGATTTATGCTGTAGTTTGAGGCTTGAGCAGCATATCTGCAATGACCCATGTAATTACATTTCCATATTTCTAATAGCATTTTTATGTTTATTAATGATTATATTTTAAACTTAGAAAAATGTATATAAACTTTTCTCCTTCTCTTACTGGCTGTGTGCAACATTTCTGAGTATAGCAATCTTATTAGTGGGTGATTCGAGCTGAAGTATAAAGTTAAAAAGGCCAGATTTATATCAGTCACAAAAGGGACCGAGTTTATGTCTCAAGAGGGACGTGTTCATTCCTATGGAGGTCTGTTTGAGTTGCTAGTATTCTCAGTCAACAATTGCTGAAGCGTATTCCTGAGGAACAGTGGCATGTATTTATAAATTATAATATTTAACATTGCATATCAATAATTTCGCTATTGAGTTAGAAGATGTCAATCCAACATCTGATTGGATTGTTGAGCTGCGAGCATAGCAGCGAGGAGTCATTGTTTTGGAAGGATTTAAGCTATATGACCCTCGAGGCATCAAGGATAAGCCTTTCCATTAATTAATCATTCTTTTGTTTCATACCATGGTCCAATTTTATATAATTATATATTAACTTTTATTAAAATAATTCTTGGTTTTGTTATTGATTGAACGAAGAAATTTCAGTGGAAACCCTAGATACCTGAAATCATAGATTTAGAATTATGTGGCAAAGAATACTATTTAGTTGAATTTGTGTTGGACTGTTGAATCTCTGGATAAGGTATGAAATATTATTACCAACTCAGATTTGTTCTCTGTCACCGTGTGCACCATCGGACCATCCTACAGCACTCTTATGATTTAATAATTTATCACTGTGTGTTTTGCTGGTGTTTATGAAATTGGAAGTCGGCTTTATTATAAACATAATACAGTTCGATTGGCCTGCCCGAACCCTTCATTAACACGTTATTCCCGGCCCATCTGATAGCAAACCTGAAAAACACAAGTATTAAAACAGTAAAACTCACCTGTGCAGACTCCAGAGGTTATTTCGTGGCGTGGGCACCGGAGATAGTCGACGGTCGTGGCACGGGCGTGGGCTGGAGAGTCGTGGTGCGTGCGCAGGTAAACCCTCGGTCGGCAGCCAAACAACGAAATGAAAAAACAAAAATTTCACAACGAAATCGCATATTTATTAATTATAAAACCTCCCGGCGATATTTTCCAATTTATCGCGATATTTGCCGTTTTTTCGCCGATATTTCATATTTCGCGCGAGATTTTCAAATCGCGAAAATATCGCGATATTTCCCTGCCGATATATCGGCTATCTGAAAATATCGCGATTTTTGCCGATATCGCCGAAATATCGGCGATATTATCATCACTGTTTGAAACTATACTTCTGTCATTTGAGGCCTAACCTCATCCAGGACAGGCTTCAAAAAGCTTCAATTGATCAATCAAGCTTTGACAATTTCCCTGACTGAATTTTGTCTTTGCATTCAGCGAGATAATTACATGAATTGATTGAGCCGAGGAGATCCATGTGCTTGAAACATTTTGGGCCAATTCTGTTGAAAAACCAAGGTGTTCTGAAGATCATACTCACCTCTGTGTTTTGGCGAAACATATGCAAGGTGCAAACTTAAGTAAAAAGGCCTTCATATTCTTTCATTCTGCTGGAGATATCAGATTCGTAAGATAAATCTGTTGCAATGTTGTGGTTGAGGGTGATATCATACTATTGTTACACATCAAGTAATCCTATTGCATGCTAGAAACAATTCTGAGATGATTATACTGTAATAGAGAGTTATTGTGACTGTTGACTGCTATTGGGCTGACGTCAACTATGAAATGCTGGCTGCAACAACCCTTTTGTCCCACTTGAAGTGTGCATAGAGTTGTTGATGATAGTAGCATCAGACATGTACTTTCTCACAGGTCTAAGTGTTTAGACATTTGGAAGTGAAATAGTGAAATACAAAGGTTATTTGCATTAGTATATTAGATGAATCTCAACCATTGGTTTCAAGTGACATTGAGATCTAATCTCATGTGTCATTCCCTTTGGAGATTAGGGTTGTGGATTCGGTCAATAACTCAAACCTATAAAATGAAAACTAGGCGAAGGGAGAAAACACATCTGGTGAGCATGAGACATAACTCAAACTTATAAAATGAAAACTGGGCTAAGGGAGAAAACACATCTGGTAAGCATGAGACAGTGAGATAGTGAGATCTCAGTGATTGGGTGAGGAAAGACTTTCATCCAAGTGTGTAGAATCCAAGGAATAGTGCAATGGGCAACAACGGAGAAGGATCGAGATTAGCCAACAAGATTGAAAGACAGATCTGCATAGGGTTTGATCAGCTGGAATATCTCTAGGTTTTGTTGTTGTTTGGTCAATTTAGTGTGTCCTAAATTGCTACATTAATTTGTCAATCCGGGATTCGTAAGCTGACGAAGTGTGGCGCACTATATGTGCAAGATAACCTATCTCTTACTTTTTGTTGTTTTTGGTTTTTTATTTTGTTTTGGGTTTATCTTCGTTGATTTCCTAATGTAAGATGGAAATTCTAAAAGACAAGTATGGATATAAATGTTCAAGGCAATGATGTCCTTTATAATGATTTCCAAAATTTCAAACTTCAAAAGGGGTTTAAAACATGTAATGATAAAATTAATTCCTAAAAAAAAATGAAAATGTGCCACTATACTAGTCAAACAAACAGTGAACTATTGATCATGAAACCATTATCCCTGCTGCTGTCTAAATACAAAAGAAACTGTACTCAAAGAAATCCAAAAATTGCAAGTAAAGTAAAGCTAAAATCAAATTACATCAACTCATATTCTGATCCCTCGCCAGTTAGTCTCGCTATGGCTTTCGGAGGTAATCATAAACAACTTGAGCAATCCGATATCTAATTTGCAGAAAAGTAAACTAATATCAAATTACACACTCATACTTCAATCCCTCACCATTAGTCTCGCTATGGCTTTCGGAGGTTAACTGATAATGACATGAGCAATCCAATATCTAATTTGCAGAAAAATAAACTAATATCAAATTACACACTCATACTTCAATCCCTCACCATTAGTCTCGCTATGGCTTTTGGAGGTAACTGATAATGACATGAGTAATTTAATATTTAAGCCAACTAATAAAACCAATAAACAAAACTAAAATAAACAAAACAGAGCTGGAATTAAAAACTAAGAAATGTAAGTCAGCAGAAAGATAAAACTGATTCCATGTCATTAGTCATTGTAAAACTATGTGTAAATGCCCGGGATGCCTACTGTAATCTGGAACAAATACACTGATTAGCGTTAACAACAATGGAAAGCATGTAAAATTACGGACAAAAATAAAATGTTAGTACCATAAGAAATGCAATATATACAAGTGAATAACTATGGCATACTGAACGTAAAAACACAACATGAAACTATACAGCAATAAACAAAACCTCGGCGTGTGCAGGGGCCCTTTGCACAACCTCGGGCAACAGCTATCAACCACGAATTATGCTCAGAAACAGAGTCTTCTCATATATTCAGAATGCAGTCATAACGACGAAACAATGTCACAGAACAGTGGGCTCGTTAACTGTCAATAATACATTCAAAAAGACTAACTATGATGCGTATGGAGACACATTATTTATAACAGAAGGCTGCATAACCAATTTCCTAAAAACTGCGCTGACAGAGGACACGTCAACGACAACGTCCACGGATCTAGCATCATGGTTGCCGAGATGATGCAATCTAATGAAAGCGCCTTGTTGGATTTACATCGTGGGCAGCCTACAGGTGTTAGCGTTTCTCCAGAAGTCTAGAAACGGTCACGGAAGCCTTTACGTGCTTGAAGTGGAGTCCTGTTGCTGTAGGACTTCTCCTGTTTGACCACCGCTTGACCCCCGTTGACTACGGACTCCTTTGACGAATCCAGCTAGACCAATGGGACACGAACCATGTCCACATCATTTCCAATTTGCCCATGTGGCTCAGTCTGCCTGATGATACCTGCAATGTAGACTTTAACAAAAAAAGCTGCGGAAAGTTGAACCAGCTGCGGAAAGTGACAAGATTTCGCAGCTCATAAGCAAAAATCTAGTTCAAACAGCAACACAAAGACATAGTCAAGAAACCACTTTAATTGCTCTTTTATAACTAATATGCAATGATATTGACAGCGTAGGAGGTTCAGGTAAATGGAAAGAAGCTAGAAAAAGGTGTAGGAAAGATGCAAGTTTGGGGCTCAACAGTTGTATTTGTATTTTTCCTTAGATGGCCATTTTCTTAGGATGGGAGTCCTTGTACACTGAAGAGATTTGCTAATGAATCAACAGATTTGAAGGGCAAAAGTCTGTGTGTGCATATGTAAGAGATTGGTTAATGTTTGTTTCAGCTGTTATCTTTTTTATTTGTGTTAAAATCTTAGAAGTGTTTTTTATTCAGTAGATCTGCTGTAATAAACAACAAGGTAACTGCTAGATTAATAATTAGCCATGTTGCTGATGTTAGAGAAAATTAACAAGAGTAGAGGTACAACATGAATGCCTTCCTTCATTAAAGCTGTATCTCTGTATATAGTTATTCCTTTAGACTCTGCCATTTATCATTTCAAGCTAGGGCATTTTCTACCCTTGAACACTGGCTGGAGTTATGTTTTTACCATGTCTGAAACGTTTTGGGAGCAGTTTTAATTCTGTTGCATTAACACTTTAACTTGTCTTGAAATTACCCCTACAAATATGCTGTAAATAACTAATGTTGCAAATATCGGCATCGGGATAAAATTGGCAAGGGTCCTGTTGCCTCAAAATCTAGCAGGCCTTGTGAGGGTAGCTCCCAAGACAAGAGCTAGACCAAGGGACAACACTATGAGGTGTGGTCTACTGTCAGCACAGCCATTACCTCCTGCTCTTTTGTGGACTCTCAGCACTAGGGAGGCTTCCCTATGTTAGGTCACCTGAAGGATCTATCAAGTACAAGGGATAAGGTGACAATATAGGCTTACGAAAGGTTGCTCTTCGTAAGGACAAGGCAATTCATATCCTCCAAAAGGCATAATTATGACACAACGTGACGTAGGGCTTGAGAATAAGCAAGGTTAATAGGACCATCTAAGGTCAAGAGGCCAAGAAAAAGATTCTAATCAATGTATACATTTGGTTTAGGGAACAAGAAGCTTTGAACAAGCCCCAAGTTGAAGCCTAAGGAAAACTAGGGATTTTCTAGTGCCCAATCTACGCAGGGCAAATGACGTTTGCCCTAAAATAAAGAAATTAGCCATGGAAATGACTCGATTTTGAGGCAAATACCTCACCTCCATGTGTTGAATCCCTCTACCAAGGAAAATTTCAAACCCTAGTTGAGAAAGATGCCCTAGCCCTAGCTAGTGGCTTGCCTTAAGAGGTCGAAATTCTAGGTTTAGGGTAGAAGAAAGTGAATTTATGAAGGTTTTCAAGGTGATCAACCATGTAACTAGGGCCAGTGCCTTGACCTTGGGTGATGGAGGCTAGGGGATAGTTAAAAGTGACTAAACCTTGGAAAAAGAGTAAGGGAATATGAATCCTTAGGTTTCAAACCCTAACTATGACTTTTGTGAGGGAGAAAAGTCAACAGGGAGAGCGAAAGATTCACCCATGGGATTGTCTTTCACATTGTATAAGCGTGTAATGCATGGAATACTATCATCTAGATTCAATAGAATAATTTTCAACAATAACTTGCACATTGAAACCATAGATAATGAACCATTCCATACAATAGCCATAAAATCCAAAGATTTATCAAATACAAGGTACACTTACAAAATAGAATGCATGAACAAGTCCTTTATTGCTCCAAACAGTGTCATAGGGTTTGTCGAACCTAAAGGTTGAGGTCCGAAATTCGGCGAATTTCAAAAAAATCTTAAGGTTCGTTTAGGTTCGAGAAGGTTTAGTTCCTGTTGCGTGCATTATTATTATAACGACATTCATATTGTTATTACCCACAACAAAAGAGACATTCTACAGGAGATGCTAGTATATTAAGAATTATTTTTAGGGTTTTGTGTCCTAACTTGGACAATATTCCACATAATCGTCCCAATCTCCCAGTGAGCTTGTGCGCGATTTCCGAGTCATGTTTCAATTTATTTTGCTAACGCGTTGACATTATTCTAATTTTACAAGTATTATAATATTATGCAGTATCGAAATCTGCGCACATACATTATAATGTGTTAAAAGGATTATATTTTAAGGCGTCAACGTTATTATAATTTTGTAAGTATTACGACGAACTATAGTATTGAACTCAATGTACATGTATTACAGGCAATACAATATGTTAACACATTACAATGTATTGAACTCAGCTTATATGAGGCATTACAATGGGCTAATGTATATTTATTATAATTATAATAATAATAAGATAACATAATTAAAATTTATAATTTTATCAGAGAATATTTTAGTATATTTTAAATTTAATCATTAACGAAATAGGTATTATTAAATAATTATAAATTAATATAACTTATATTTATGGAAAATAAGTATTGATATAGATTGAAAATTATAATATATATAATTATAAATGAAATATAAGATTATGTAATTTAAATATTATATATTTTTTTAAATTATATACAATGAACGAACCTAATGGTGAACCTCATTTGAATCTCATCAAAAAATTCGAACTCGAATCGAACTTAATTGTAATCGAATTCGAATTCGAACCCGAACCATGTGACATTGGCTCCAAAATGGCATCTCCAAAGCCAAAGAATAGCTCCATTAGTAAAAATCCACCATAGATCTCATCTCCACAAGATACAAGCCACAATTTAGCTGGGCCGAATTCTCCAAGAGGGATGAATTTGCCACAAGTGATGATGATAAATAAAGTGAGCCTATCCCCTATTTATATGAGGATTCGGTCACCTATTTTTAATTTACAAAGCCCCTAAACAAGTTTAATTATTAAATGACCTTGGGTTACAAGGCAACCCATTAGTTGTTGACACCTAATCTTTGGGATTAGGATTAGGTAAATCCATGTAAATATTGTAAATAGGAAAATAAAGAGAATTGTAAGATGAAGATACATTGGGAGATGAAATTCAATAATCTCCCTCTCCATGTATATATTCATATTCCATTTTAATGCAAAACACAATTCCTTTCGTGGAGTTACTCCTACCTGACATGGTATCCGAGCCAACCCCTAATTTTAGTTTTTCTTCTGCCCTGTAACTCCTATTTTCTCTGCCATATTCTGTCCCTCTGTTCTCTGTCCAAACACACAAAGAACTTCATTGTTTTGGTTATTGGGTTTTATATTTGCCTGGAGCCGATTTGGTTGAGGTTACTCCAGAAGGAAGGATGAGTTCTATTGTGATTGGGTCAAAATCTTCTTTATACTTGGGTTGAGTTTGTCCACCCATGAGTTGGGTATTTCAGTGAATAAAGGGCAGCGTGTTATATTCTCAAAGTGGGGTCGAGTTTGATTACTTCTGCTTGCTGGACGAGTTGGCAATATTACTAGCCATGGATCCATTATGTTTATAATAATGAAACAACATTGAAGTGATAAGCTGAGGTCGAGTAAGATTGTTGAAGTTGCCACGAATTCCACCATTGCTAAGTTTTCCCAAGTTCTAGTCGAGTTATGAAGTGGAGTTTGGGTCTCTGCTCAAAAGAATGAGGAATGCAAATATGGAGTGGAAAATTTCGCTTTTTGAAACTCCTGCAATGCTGGTTGAAATTGTGATTGTGCACTGGTTATGTTGGTCGTGGTATCTCTGTGTTGAATGGTGCGTAACAGTTTGTTGAGACCTCTACATACAATTCCTCTAATCTACAGTTCCTCCTGCATTGAATTGAGTATGGTATGCCAACAACTGGTATGTATTGCATGCGTTGTCAACTTCTTGGGTTGAGCTCCAGTTTTTGAAGACCGTATGGTGTATTGCATTGAAGCATAACATGTTTTGAATTGGGCATTGTTGTTGTTTTTATACGCTGGGTGAACTCCATGAAAGCCATATGAAGTCTTTATTTGGTGGTTATATATTGGTGTAAAGTTTCAGTTGAAGTTTTTTTAGTGGAATTTTGAATATGATTCATATATATATATGAATTTAAAAAAATAAAAAGGAGAGGCTATTGTATATTATATATGAGGAGTATATATATATATATTTTAAGGCTGAAAGCATGAATGATTGGTATGCCATATGAATTATATATGTGATGGAGGTATACTAATGAAGTTTTGAAGACAACCACTGAACTTTATTACAAATACATCAACGTTTTTTGCAACCATTGAATTTTTTTGAGGCCAGACTAGAATATATGATGCATTCACTAATATCGATAGTGGGAGTAGTTCTCAATGGAAAGGAGAACTACCCTGAGTGGTCCCAGAAGATAAAACACACCCTCATTTTCAATGAGTTGTGGAAAGGGGTTTGTGAAGGAGAAGGAGACAATGCACCTCAAAAGCCCACTTCAGATAAGGATCTTTGCATTTGGGAAAACAAGAACAACAAGGCCTATGCCTTGATTGCAACGTCAGTAAATGAAGAGATGAGTCGCCATATCTGTCCATTTTCAAATGGTTTTGAAGCCTTAAAGAAGTTGAAGGAATTGTATGACTCACACTCTAGACATGAAGTTGTTCAATTGATGATTAAGTTGTTCAGTCTTGAGTTAAAAAATGGTGACCCTCTTGCCTTAGCATCAAAAGTAAGATCCATTATGCATGACATAAAAGCCACTAGTGTTGAAATAGATATTCCTCTCATAACTTATGTCAAGGCACTATATCCCACCTATTCACGTTATCTTGAGTCATTGCAAGCAAGTGACAACCTTAAGGAGATTACCTTTGACTCCCTTGTAAAGAAGTTTGCTGAGAGAAAGAAGGCTTTTGGGAAGAAGACAACTCCTCAATCTACTAAAGACGCTGTGTGCCTTGCACAGAAAGAGAAGAATCATGCACAAGATTCTTTTTGAGGAAGAGGTGGCTGAAGAGGAAGAGGAAGGAGGAATTTTAGAGGCAGGGGGGCAGAGATTTCCAAGGAGAAAGTTCTGATCTTCATTGCATACGATGTAATAGAGATGGACATGATACTTCCACATGTAAGCTGCCCTGGGAGTCGGGACAAAATTGAGCAGGAAAGAAATGAAGGAAAACGTAAAACACCTGATAAAGGGAAAGTGTAATGTTCCTAACTAGGAAATTCAGTGATATATAAAGAAAATAAACAAACCAACATCCAACAATGAGACACAATTAGTAAACACCGATAAAAACACTGCAAATAAAGATCATTTGAGCCATTTTATTAATTCTTTTTGGAGCAAGTACAATAGTGATGGAATGGTGCACCTGGGCTTGTCTCAAGGGACAAGCGTGACAAAACCCAGGTGAGAAAATGATAGCCCTAGTGCTGCACAACTGTTGTTCCAATGATGATCTGTGTTGCCCAGAAACTGCACTGACTACTAGAAAGGATGTGTTGGAAACTCCACTTCCCATGCTCAGAAAATGCTGCAACTTCAGCTCCCGGATCCTCAACGAAAATCCACGAAAACCTAGAAAGGTTTTGGCCTAGTTTAGACCCTCGAAAATCGACCCCCAAGTACCACGTCCTCCTCCTCATGCTGGGAATCACAGCCTGTCTGGAAATGGATGGAAAGGCTCTCCAAATCACCCCCAAATGTTGAGATGATGCTCCCTATGGATTTCAACTCTTCTGCCGTCTGACTCCAGCTTTGTAGCTCCTTCCCCAACTCTCACGTGAGTCCAGGAATGGACCTCTGCGCAGTCCTCAATGACTGAAGTCGAGCTGCCCAAAAGCAACAATCTCCTACTCCAAAACTCTCCCCAAGCGCTGATCCTCTAATGAAACTCCCAACTCCCAAAATTTCCCTATAAATGCTGCCTGGGAGCACCCCCAAATCACTATTGCGTGCCCAGAAATACGCACCACTGAATCGAAGGTTGAGTGATGTGGCTGTAAAACTTCTCTGATTCTCCTCCAAGGTAGTACGAATTGCCTTCCTAGGGTGGCACTCGAAGTCCCCCGAAGAAAGGTTGTGTCTCTCGCCTGGAAAACTCATGGCTAAACAACTTGGTAACTTGACTGAGCAGCTCACGCAACACAAATGAGTTTGGTGGTCAAATGATGCCATGGGTTGGGGAGTTCCTTCTCCTTGTAACTTTGTGGGCCTTCCTTCCCCACGTGGGCCCCTCTCCCAAGCCATTCAATTTTCCATCCAAGGTAATTCGAATTTCCTAAGTGTACAATTATGTTTTCCCCCTTGTGGGTGGCCCCCACATCCCACTAGTAATTCAACCCCCTTATTTCTCCTAAGTTTCTAAGTAAAAAATGTATGGCTCCACCTTTACCAAAAATTAATCAAAATTGTTGAAGACTAAACCTGTGACAAATATTTTTAGGAAGGGACATTACAGTCCTCCCCTCCCAAATGTTGCTTGCCCTCATCATCCGGTGGGGTTAGTTCTACTGCTGCTGTCACCTGTTGTCCCAACACCTTTTCGAGGCATGAGACATGGAAAATGTTGTGAATCCTGCTCCCCTAGGGAATCTCTAACTCCTTGGCCACCTATCCAACTCGCCTGACCACCTGGTACAACCCATAAAAACATTGCTATAACTTTTCGACCCCTTTTTGTTTCAATGTAGACTGTCTATATGGCTGTAGCCAAAGATACACCAAGTCCCCTTCCTCAAAATGTCTCTCGGTCCGGTGCTTGTCTGCGTACATCTTCTGCTGTTTCCACGCTGTCACTAAGTTGTCCTTGAGATCCTTAAGAATGTCTTGGCTCTCCAGGATCCAATATTTGGCCTTTGGGGACCGTCTGTCTCCAAAAAAATGTCAACAAAAGACAATGCATCATAACCATACAAGGCATGGAAAGGGGTCATACCGATAGACAGGTGATGGGTAGTGTTGTAGTAATACTCGCCCAAGTGCAGCCAATGAATCCAAGCCCTTTGGTTCCCAGTCACGTAGTTCTTGAGGTACCCCTCTATCCATCGATCAACTCACTTGGTCTGGCCATCTGTTTATGGGTGATAGCTCTTGCTAGGGGTGAGCTCGGTACTGACCAATCTGAAGAGCTCCTGCTAGAATCCCCCCACGAATCTGCTATCTCCGTCACTCGCTATGTTCTTAGGAAGCGCGTGCAAACGAAAAACTTCTCTGAAGAACAACTCTGCAACCTGTGAAGCTGAATACCAGGTCGGATGGCGAAGAAATGGGCATACTTTGTCAACCGATCAACTACCACGTAGATGCAATCCTTGCCCTGTACTGTGGGGAGCCTAGTGATGAAGTCCATGGAGATACTCTCCCACTTTCCCTCAAGAATGGGTAGCGACTGCAATAACCTGGCGGGGTGGATCAACTCCCCCTTGTTCCTCTGGCATGCCTCACACTCCTATATGTGCCTCAACACGTCTCCCTTGAGGCCCTTCCATGTAAAATGTTCCTTGACTACCATGTATGTTTTTGTAAACCCCTGATGTCCTAGAAATGGTGAGTCATGTGTTGCTTGGAGCACTCCCTCCCTCAACTGCGAGCTGGGTACTAGGAATATGCGCCCTTTGTAGTAGATGACCTCGTCCATCACCCGATAACGCTCATCTATGTGGGTCTCCTCCAGAATCTCGCATGCCCTCCTAGCTTTGGAATACTCTACCAGCAACTGGGCCTTCCAATCATGGCAAATGCTCATAGCGAGAGGCTAGCGGGTCTCCTGGATAGGGCATCGGCCACTAAATTGTGTTTCCCCCACACATACTCTATGTCAAAATCATAGGCCTGCACCTTGCTGACCCATCTCTGTTGTTTGTCATTGAGGCCCTGCTGCCCCATGAAGTGGCGAAGGTTGTTGTTATCAATCTTCACTCTGAATCGGTTACCGACCAAATGCTGTCGAAATTTGGACAAGGCATGCATAATGGCTAGCATCTCCTTGTCATATATAGAATATGACCTCTCATTGGGTAAGAGATCCCAACTCTTGAAGGGAATGGGGTGCCCATCATGAGATAATACTACCCCAATTCCCTCTCTTGATGCATCATACTCCACGGTGAAGGGCTAGGAGAAGTCTGGAAGTGCCAATACCGGACAACTGCTCATCACCTCCTTGAGGCGATCAAAAGCTGATTGTGCTCCATTTGTCCATGTGAAAGCCCCTTTCTTAGTCAAATTCGTGAGGGGAGCTCTCCTAGCTGCGAAAATCCCTAGACAAACTTCCGGTAATATGTGCAGATGCCCAAGAAGCCTCTTAGCACTGTCACATCCTTGGGTACTGGCTAGTCTCGAATAGCCCGTATTTTCTCCTCATGTACCTTCACTCTGTTTGCGCCAATAATGTGCCCCAAGTAGAGCATCTCAATCAGGCCAAACTCACACTTGGATAATTTGGCATAGAATCGCTGTTCCTCCAAAATGCGAAGCACCTTGTCCGGGTGTTGGAGATGCTGCTCCCAAGTCTTGTTGTATATCAATATGTCATTAAAAAACACCAATAGCAACCTGCTCAACTGCCTTCGGAACACATGGTTCATACATGACTGGAAGGTGGCCGAGGCATTGGTCAAGCCAAAGGGCATGACCAAAAACTCAAAGTTTCCATGATGGCATCGAAGGCTGTGTTGGGGATGTCTTGATCCCTCACCCTAATCTGATTGTACCCTGAACGCAGTTCTATCTTAGAGAAGTACTTGGCTCCTCTAAGCTCATCCATCAACTCATCGATGCGGGGTATGGGGTACCAGTTCTTCATTGTCTTCCTGTTGAGCACTCGGTAATTGATGCACATGTGAAAGGTCCCATCCTTCTTCGTCACCAGCATTACTGAAGAAGCAAAGGGATTGGAAAGTGGCCTGATGTGGCCCAATGCCAACAACTCTTTGATGGCCCACTCAATCTCGTCCTTATAGGCCTTGGGGTGCCTATAAGGGGTGGTATTCACTGCTTGCACACTCAGCTTCAACTCGATGGTGTGCTCAAATCCCCTGTCTGGTGGCTGCCCTGGTGGAATGTCCCCAAATACCACTGAGTATTTGTTTAATAGTGCTTGTATATCTAGGGGTGGTGACTGGGAATGTCTCCTAGCCTCTGAGATCCTCAACTCTACTGCCCACCTTATGTCTCCATGCCGCAAATATGTCGCCATCCTTTGTGCTGACACTGTTTGGGGTGGGTACGAATGCATGCCTTTGAGGACCACCAGTTTGGCATCCAGTCTGGTGAACTACATCTCCAACTTCTTCCAATCCGTGGTAAGTTGTCCAAGGGAGTATGGCCACTAGACACCCATTGCTACGCTGGGGTCTGGTACATTTACAACAAAGAAGTGGTCTGTCATGGATTAGTTCCCCATGGTCATGGACAAGGTGGGGACATACCAAGTGCATTGCATAGTTCGGTCACCCGACACCACAACTGAAAAGCCCTAAAATTCTGTCGTAGTGATGCCCCTTGTCTAAACCAACTGGGCATCAATGAAGTTGTGGGTAGCCCCACTGTCAACTAAGACTAAGGTAAGCTGCCCTTGGATTGTACCTTGATTTCTCAATGTTAGAAATTTGGGGACCCCATAAAGAAGAAAGGACTCCCCTCGATGGAGCAAAAGATGTCTCCCCCTGTGGAGGTGGTGGGGGTGGTCCGCTCTCTGTCGGACTCTCACCATTTCCCACACCACACTCTAGCTCCACATCGTCCTCTTGATCGCTATCTCAGGGATTTTGGTTCCACCTGTTATACCTTGATACCTAAGGAACAAAGAAACAAACTCGGTGGAAGGAGTTGCAAGTGTATCTTCTTGGGGTACTCAAATACCTCCAAAGCATACTGTCTCTATGATGAAGTGAACAAGAAGTTTATAATTTCTAGAGATGTGATCTTTCCTGAATCTTCCAAGACTGACAATGTTGTTGAGCAACAACTTGATCCCTTGGATAGATTCAAACATGCAAAGTCTTTTCAAGAATTTGATAGTGAGATTCCACATCTTGAAGGAGGGATTCCTATAATGAATCAATCTGTGGAATCTTCTTCTAAAGCACTCTCTCTCTCGCATGAAGCTCCAGCCATCGATGACACTTTGAGTGATGTGATTGGCAGAATTGGGAGACTAAATCTTGATTCATCCCCAGCTCAGTCAACTGAGCAACCTGGGCCATCTTAGAAAAGTCCTCCAAAATGGTTGACAAAGACACTGGAAAGTGTATGTCCTGATGAGGTTGGAAAGATAGGAACAAGAAGCTCAACCAGATAGAATAGAGGTGATGTAGAAGATTTTGATTCACTTGTTGATATGGATGTTTCTTATGATTGTGAACTGAATTTGTCTACAGATTTCGAACCAACTTCCTTCAAAGAAGCCACTTCTCATGATGAATGGGAAGAAGCGATGCAGAAAGAACATGATGCCTTGATAAAGAATGACACCTGGAAGTTGGTTGATCCTCCATTGGGAACCAAACCAATTGGTTGCAAGTGGGTCTTCAAGAACAAGTATAAAGCAAATGGCTCACTTGATAAGCACAGAGCCAGGATTGTGGCAAAAGGTTTTGCATAAAATGAAGGGGTCGGCTATGAGGAAACTTTTGCTCCCATAGCAAAATGGGCTACCATCCGGGTACTCTTTGCCTCGGTAGCACATAACAGTTGGAAAGTCCATCAAATGGATGTAAAAACTGCTTTCTTGAATGGATATCTGAAAGAGAATATTTTAATGTCCTAACCAGAAGGATTTGTTGTGAAGGGTCAGGAACATAAAGTATGCAAGCTTGTAAAATCCTTGTATGGCCTCCAGGAAGCACCGCGAGCCTGGTATGAGAAGTTAACTAAGCATATTCTAGAACTCAACTTCAAACATTATGATCTTGATGATGCAACTTTGTTTTTCAAGAAAGTTGGAAAAACAATTGTATATCTTGTGGTGTATGTAGATGATCTTCTGATGACAGGGAACAATGAGAGCTAAATTGCATCCATAAAGAAGGAATTGAGGAAAGGTTTTGAAATGACAGATTTGGGCTGTGTTTACTACTATCTTGGTATTGAAGTAACTCAACATCCAAAGTTTATATTCTTCTCTCAGAAGAAGTACATTGGAGATCTGTTGAACAGGTTTGGCATGACTGAGTGCAATCCTTTGACTACTCCAATGGAACAGTTTTTAAAGCTCACACCCACTGAAGGAAAAGAATTTGAGGATGCAACGAAGTATAGACAACTTGTAGGAAGTCTCAACTACTTGATTACGACCAGACCAAACATTTCATTTGTTGTTGGAATTCTCTCCAGGCTTATGCAAAAGCCTTGTGAGGGCCATTGGTTTGCTGCAAAAAGAGTTCTAAAGTACATGAAGGGAACTCAAGACTTTTGACTTAAGTATACACAGGTGGACGACTTCAGCTTCGTTGGATACTTTGATTCAGACTTCGATTGAGATAAAGAAACTGGGGTATCTACTTCAGGTTATGTTATGAGTCTTGGATCAGGAGCTGTCTCCTGGAGGTCACACAAACAATCAGTTCCAACAGATTCCACAACTGAGGCAGAATATGTGGCAATAGCTGAAACAACAAAGGAAATTGTGTGGCTCAGGAAAATTTTGGAAGATTTGCAGGAGAAACAAGTGCATTAAACTCCTCTTTTGATTGACAACACCTTTGCAATAAAGTTGGCCAAGAACCCAAAGTTCCATGATTGAATGAAGCAAATCAATACAAAATACCATTTGATTCAACATGATGTTGACACCAAGACAATCCACCTACGCCATTGTTCCACAAATGAGCAGATTATAGACATCTTCACCAAAGCGCTTAGAAGAGAAAAGTTTGAAAGATTTAGAATGATGCTTGGACTCACCAACATCCATTCAGATTAAAGGGGGGAATGTTGACACCTAATCTTTGGGATTAGATAAATGCATGTAAATATTGTAAATCGGAAAATAAAGAGAATTGGAAGATGAAGAGACAGTGGGAGATGAAACCCAATAGTCTCCCTCTCCATGTATATATTCATGTTCCATCTTAATGCAAAACACAATTCCTTTCGTGGAGTTACTCTTGGCCTGACATTAGCTAATAACAAAATAAGCCTAATTTTCCCACAAGTGTGAGCCATAGGTTGTTAATATTTGACATCATCCCTAATAAATGCTCCAAATGCCATGTCCAAGGGTGACAAAGTGTCAAAGAATGTGTAGATTCTTGGATCATTGAAGATTTGAGGTTGGCCCTCAAATCCACCTCAATATCTCCTATGGGGTCCCAAGATCCAGTTGCAGTGCCATCAAGTGGTCTCCGCGGGTCTCCAATTGTCAAATAATGCCTGCTTCTCTCTAATGTTAGGGCTTCCTCTGGTGCAACAAGCCCTCCCAAGTCTCTTAACGGGAGACCATCCTCATCTGGACTCTGAATAAGCTCTTTCCCATCAAGTTGTGTGAAGGCCAACTTGGGGGCACACTGGGACTAATGGTGCATCATGAAGAATCCTCAAAACTAGGTCAAAGTAGACCAACATCTTGGGTCTTGGAGGTATTCTGAGATGTGTCATTTGCTAGTGCTATCAGGAAGCTGTGGTCTCTCAACATTGCGCCTGCTTAGGCCAATGTAATTATGTGAAGGGCTTGGGTACCTTTGGAGCAGGTGCCCATGGCTTGGGCTGCTGAACCACTTGGCAAGAACAACATGGATTCTAGTGAAAGCAACCATTCATCAGAGACTAAGACCAACAATGCATCTAAGTGAACCAAACTGGAAAAGTTGAATGCTAAGGGAAATTTAATACTTCAAATGAAGATCCCTTTCCAAAATTAGGATCAAGTTCTCGGAAAAATGTTCTCCCTAGGTAGGTGTGGCTGATGGTCAACCCTATTAGGTGCTTCCAACACCTAAGGGGAGGTGATAGTTCCTTGGTCCACCCTTCACTTGATAGGTGTTAGTGTATAATAATGTGGTAACAAATTAAAAAAGGCCTCATGGTCAAGTGCCATAGTTAAAGGGACTAGTTGATGGGGGTGTCGTCATCCTGAGTGTATCGATGTGAGGAGTGAGGATTCGTGGATGCATGAGTTACCAGCTTGGCTTGATTTTTCCACCTTTCTTGTGCTCGTTTTACTTCTTGATTATTCCTTGTGTTACTAGTACCACTTATAGTTCAATGGTTAGAGCTTGCTTTGTATGATGTAGTAGTTTTATTACCCCTTTAAGATGAGTCAATTTGTTGCTCATCGAGGTTGGGACATGCAAGGGTTCCTCTTTGATGAAATGTTGCATTATGTGCTCAAGAACTGGGTGATGGCCATATGAGGTAGGTAGAGCTCATGTGAGGCTTTTTACCACGTGCTAATCTTTATGTCCTGACCATCTTTTTGCATTTTGATTTTTCTTTCTTTTGTTTTATTGTGGCCATGATATGCTTTTTCCTTTTCTTTGAGCTATATCAACCTCCCAAGGCAAAGTTTTTGCGCCATACTCAAGGTATGTGGACATATGAGTGCCAAATCCCCAAGAACTAATGACAAGTTGTACCTGAAGAATGGATGTGAGAAATAGGGCTTGTAATGTGGCATGGAAAGGGTTATGTATTGTATTGGGAAAACGGAACACAATGTCTTAATCATGGCTTTCCAAGTAGTGCCCCTGTTATAACCCAAAGGGCCTTAAGGGACGTCCCACTGGACTAGGGTCAAAGATTAATCTCCCTAGTAAGGTGAGAGAACAAGAATATGGTGAAGGTCTGTCATTCTTCTAGATCACCCCATTATGCATACTAAATCCCAAAAACGAACGAGTATAAGCAGCTGATTTGAAAATGATTAAAGTACCTTTTGAATAGCAGTCCACCTTCCTCCAAGTGCTAATGTCCGATGGTGACAGGCACACCACTGCTGCAAGTGGCAGAGGCACGTGGCATATCCTCGTCTAATGGTGGCTGGCAGTGGCTATTGGCTATCTTGCTAGTTGATTGGCTGTCAAATATAGGAGAAAAATTTCCTCCTATGGGGTTACCCATTTTTGTGGGTAACAAGTCCTAAAAACCAAAATATCATAAAAATCAAGAAAATAGTGGTAAAAATTGGCGAACATTGGCAAAATTAGTATACCACCAAAATATTGATAAAAATCGACAAACATCATCTAGACCAAAAGATCACAGTTTCGCGATATTTTTGTGATAAAATCGAGATTTTTGCAACATTGTAAATAACCCTGGGTAGTGGCAATCTGGTGGAACTTGGTATCCGGACAGCGTAAGTTTCCACAATAATACAATTTATCCTCCACAATTGATGCTAGAAAAGAAACCCTGGGAAATGCATATCATCATGCAGAAAGAATGTCCAAAGTGCTAGAATAATCACAACAAATAAACCATGTCCAGCACCCATGATGAGGTAGCAAGTTAGCAACCATAGCATGCTTTATAACCATCAAAAGCACATCAAGCACGATCATCTCGATCAAAGAAAGGAATTGTGAACATCCAATCCAAAGAAAAACTCCATGGGTACCATAGCGCAAATCATATCTTGTGATGAAAATCACAAGAGTTATCCTCATGCAATATAAGGAGTAACAGACCAGAAGCCCCAGGATGTTAGGTTTCTAATATCAAACTGCTTATTTAATAAAAATTCTGCAATGAAGAAACTAAAATCTAAACTCCAAACACTTTTACTAAATATCCTAAATATTCTAATAAATAATAGTAGTGGAAAATAAAATCACAAAGACACAAGCACACAATAAACAATACACCAAAATTTACCCAGGATACCCCAACTGGGGAAAACTGCCAACTTTTGTGTTTTATTATTATTCTGCTCAACAAAATTCTCAGAAAATTGATTACAAATACTTGGAAAAATTCCCCTTCAATTCGTTGCCCCTTAATACACTGTTCTGCTGCCTGCATCTTTGTAACCAACTTGGCCTTTGCATACACAACTGTATGGACTTGTACAGGTTATTTTGCCCTCCTGCGCAGGCTGACTCGGCCTTGATAAGTGAGCACGTCGCTGAAGAAATAGCTGAGGCTATTCAGCCTGTCTCTCTACCCTAGCACGCTGAACTGGAACCTCTTCTTGCTGAGATAAAACACACAAGTCTCTAGCGCGTAATGATAATAATGATAGCCAAGTCTGCGCCCTTCCCTTTTTATAAAATTGAACTGGCCCATCTACTCAAGTCGACCTAGCCCATTAACTCAAGTTGAACTGGCTCATTAACTCTAGTCGAACTGCTGAGATTGATTTACTTTTTGACTATAGGAAATTAGAATTTCCGTAAGTCAAAATTAAGTGAAAGTATAACTGCGCCTTAGCTTCCCTTGTGGGTTCCACTGCCAAATTTATTATTTAGCGCACTTCTAAATTTAGCAGAACCCTTCCATCTCTAACTTCAATTAACAAAGTATGAGTGCAAAGAGATAGCTTTGGTTTCCAGTTCAAAATAACCCATTTGTTGAAGTCTTTATTTGACATTTGGTTAAGAAAAACAGAATCACCTCGCCATGCTTCAGAATCTGTCTCCTCTGGATCTAGCTGATTCACATTGGTGGCACTGGGTTTTGGAATGGATTGATTGTTGGTGATCCTAGCAGAAAGATGGGGCTCTGAAATAGGACTTGAATGCATCTTCATTGCCTCACCCAAAGGTAGGGGCTGTCTCACAGTGACTGGCACCTCAATACCTTGGTCAAGAGATGGGGGAAGCCTCATTAGGAGTAGATAATCTGGAAATAGTGTGGGGTTACTTCCCTGTGGCCTTAGAAAGGCCATGAGCAGTGTGGAACGCCATGATCAATGTAGTAGCCCACACCCTCTTGGGGTTTCACAGCGATTTCGATGGACATTAGATTGACCTCCTCCTCAACCACCCGAGAACCAAATCATGGGATCTGCTAGTAAAGAGAGAGTCTCCAGAGTCCATAGGCACTTCTTGTTGCTCTTTCATATTTGTTAAGAAAGGCAGAACATGATGCACCAGGCTCCCATTGAGAGATCACACTACAGATTTCTTGGCTCTCAGTCCCATTAAGTGAGATGGAATCTTGGACAGGATTGCAGTCCTGAGATTTGCTGCACTCAGAGTAGCTTTGCACAAAATGTTGTAGCTGGATTGATAGTCAACTCTCATAACTATTTGTAAATGGTAGAAATTATAACAAAATAGAGTTACAATCAGGTTATCATTGACTTGGTTCATTGAGAGGTTGGTTTGATAAGTTATGCATATTGTGATTCAGATGCTTGCAAAACATCTCATTTGCATATTATTTTCCTGAAACCTTTTTTAACTCCTTTGAAGAGAAGCTATAAACTTGCAGAGCTATTGGAAGTGGTCCCACCTTAAAGGGGACTATATTTGAGCATACAAATACCCTTTTTCTTTACTGTTTGAATATTTTGCAAAAGATCCTTCACATCGCTAATGAATTTGGTGGTTTGTATCAAATCTATATGATGATGCGTCTTCTTTCAATGATTATGGCGTGCCATTTTATGGTTATTCCTGTACAAATGTTGTAGTTATTTTCTGCTAGAATATGTTGTATTTTGTGAGTGCCCTGTTGGAGGGTCAGGAGGCAAATTTACTTAAGATTGTTTCTTTTGTTGTTTCTCATTGTATATATAAATGTTAGGTTAAAGTAAATTTATGTTGATTTTTGTCGGCAAAATTTCAGGAGTATGGGCACCGTGTGAGATTAGCAACTCATTCAAATTTTGAGGAATTTGTATTGACGGCTGGTCTTGAGTTCTATCCACTTGGGGGAGATCCAAAAGTTCTTGCTGAATGTACGTTATACATTTTCTATTTGCCTTTTTTGGATTATGTTTTCTTGAGTGCTATGTTATGCAACTGTAGACTACTGACCATTGTTCCTTCATATTCCTCCAAGTCATAGGCTATGTTCCATCATATACAAAAGGTGGTTCTCATAGAATCTCAAAACCTATTACTTTTCTTATTTTGTAATGGTATAATTTGTCAAATTATATTATTGTTTGCTTTTAAACAGTGAATACCAACTTGAAATTTTGACAGGATGAACCTTTGATCCATAATTCTGGCATGTTTTGAATTTGATTTGTAGTATTATTCAGTGCTATCCACTTGCTTATGGAAACCAGTTTAGTTTGAACTGAAAGGGTTGTTGTGCTTTAGTTCCAAGTTAGTCACTTAGATAAATCTAGTCTATTTGTCTTTCAGTGACTATATGCATCATCAGGCGATGAGTTATGATTAAATCACGCAATGGATTGTGAGTTATTTCCCAAAATCCATCATTATGAAGCCATTGCTACGAAGCCTTAGTTGGGTGAAAGGTTGCTTCCTGAATTGTTGTGTATGCAAGACCTTGGTGTCTATAAGAAACCCCTGATTTTGATGCTGAATTGTCATCACAATTAGAGGCAATATGATTGTGTCCATACCTAACACTTCCATCTCCATTGATCATGAATAAATAGGTACTTACGTTGCTGAGTTGAATAAGATACAATGACATACCATGTGTTCTCATGATTTAATGTTATTCCATTCACATATTAATTTCTGTGCACCTATATTTTATCTTTATTAACTCCATGTTTTCGTGGCCTTGAATTCATAACTTCAAGTGAATTCACATTCAACATTTGGAATCATTGTTGAGTTTATAGTTTGACAAGGATAGAGATTCTTGTTTTGGTTGGTGACAATTACTAGGACTGAGATAGAGCATGAAGTCATGAAAAATATGCATCTAGGGAGTGGCTGTTCTTGCTTGAGGAAGTAAATAGTGCGACAACGCTACCTTATCTGAGATAGTGTGCATGTGATTTTTAGTTGATAGGAAGACAGGAGGTGAAGTTTAAATATATGGAAATCATTTTAGTATATGGAGGTAATATTTTGATTCTTTTTACTTTAGTTTGCAAGTTACATTACCATATATAATCTTGTGAATGCCAAAAGAAATGTCTCAATAAAGTATGGAGTTGGGAAGCATAGGAAGATTATGACTTATTATTCCTTAGTCATGAAGAACTAAAAGGCTTGGCGTCAAACTTGTTTAGATTTCATCTCACCCTCAGAGGGGAGGAGAATGATGAAGAATAGAGGATTTCTTACTAGCTTGAGAGACTCGTGAAGGTGGAGCGAAGCCAGGAAGTGGCATCCTCATTCAACAATGTCCCTTACATGGGGAAATCAAGTTCATGTTCACTTCTTAAGAGTGGTAGAGAGGAGAAAGTAAGTGGCTAATAGAGAGATGCTTGAGAAAGGCAAGGCGATTACTAGAGAGAGGACATCCAAAAACTCTTGAAGTATATGTTATACTTGTGATGCTTATGATAGAGAGGGAACAATAACATTGATGGTCTAATACTAATCAATAAGAATAAGTTTGGTAGTGTTAAGATTATCTTGCAACATATGATGTAATAGCTGCTACCAAAATTGGGTGAATCGACGTTATATTAGGAATGGATAGGAGATTGACATTAATTACGCTACTCCAATGGAGATGGACAAGGAATTAAGGTTGTATGGATGGAAATGAAGTAACTAGTAGTCATGGTTGAGCATCTACAAGGAAAGAGTTTGTGAAGGGGTTGCGTAGGAACAAAGATGATGCTCAAAAGGTGCATTGATCCATTGCCAAGCATAATAATTTTAGGTGTTTTCTGTTAGAAATTAGGGTGCACATAATCATAAATATGGAAAGGATAGAAAATTAGAGATATATATTATATTGTTGGAAAATATGGTAGCCATAATCAGTATTTTCATCTTGAAAAAGAAATGGAAATTTGAATTTTAAATTTGCCTCCAATTTTATTGGGTCGGTTGGGCCCCTAAGAGGCACCCATTCGACCCCCACTTGATGGCTGTATAAAGGAGTTCATTTTTCCTCATTTGGCCACATCAATTTGGTCTCATGCATTTCTGATCGAGTGAAATCACAGAAGGGCTGAAATTTTAGCAGGCCAAAGTTTCAGGAGGGGGTCAAAATTCTAGTGAGGGTTGAAATTTCAAGGACTTGAATTCTGACATGGCACTTCATCATGACCTTGGTTACTGGTTTGGTAATTTTTATGCTATTATTATTTATGATGTATAGATGAATCTGGAAACTCTCTCTCTCATAAGGAAAAACATTTTGTGGGTTTTACCCTTGTGGGTTTTGCCTTGATTGTGTGCCTAATTTTTGTGTCTCGCGAGATGGGTCACTCGCATAGAACCCATAATTTCCATCCATACCCACCAAAACCCACATAAAACTCGGCTACCTGCATTGAACTCGTGAAGAACCACATATGACCCGCATAGGACCTGCATAAGATTGGTGGAGACCCTCAAGATTCAATTTTTTTTTTTAATTTTTATTTGGAGATCATATGGAGGGAAATGGAAAATGGAGGGAAAGTTTTGCCGAGTCTTATACGAGTACGAGCCGTGCAAAATTGATATATATATGTGTGTGTGTGTGTGTGTGTATGTAATTGATGCTAAGTAATCATTGGAAGTAGTTATCTATGTGAAAATTCCTTGAATGCAACAATTGGAGATTTATCTTCTAACTGTTAGCAATTTATTTGTCTTCTTAATTATTATTCGGCAAATTATGATAAATTCACTGATGCATTCTTCACAATAAAGCACTGCGGAAATAAAATACGGAACTGAGAAATAGATGCGCACACAAAATATAACACAATTATTTTTGGAAAAATGTCCCTAGAAAAACCCAGAAGGGAAAACCAATGCAGCAAATGGGGGTTTTATATTATTCTTCAACAATTCAAGAGTACAATGATTTGCGTGTCGAACTAGCAAAGCTCTGACAACTAGCAAAATAATCTGGAAGACACCCTTATCTCCCTCTGCAACTGGTCTTACCTCTCCTTGCCTGCTCGCACTCTCCCTTTCTAGTCGCATTATAGCCCATAAAGGTGCACTATGTAGCTGAATAAATTCGTACAACCTTGGAAATGCCTCCTAGTGAGACGTCTAGCCTCCTTCTGTCTCTAAAACCAACTCACCTGCCTTTGGAGCATTGATCCTACAACTGGCAACTGAAACGTGGCTCCTCTGGAACTCGCACTAGGTAAGCTGGCTAAGTCACACTATTGTATTCAACCTCCTCTGCAGATGAATTCAATCTCTTCTTTCTTGTTTTCTGGACATTGGAAAATGTTGAGGAAAATTCCACTGATCCTTGCTCTCTGATGCTTATCGAGCTTCAATTGCTTCCTTGCTGAATACTTGCAACTGGGTATTCAAATTGCTCCAGTCATTGCTAATGCCATCTTCAAGCGCTTCGACTCGCTGTTATAGTCTCTTGTTGGAGTCTCAACGACCACAATTACATCTCAACCGATGGCTAAGATTATCTTGACCTCATCCATGGAAGTCTCTAGAGCAAAAGTCGAACTTCCTTCACTAATTAACTTTAATTATCCACTTTTCCTAAGCTAGACTTAGGAAATAATTAAATTATGGCTAATTTATTTAGTTAAGGTGTCTCTAAGTTTATCTTGTGAAACCATTTCTGGGTTTTGGAGATCTCATGTTCCTTAGCCTCTTAGACATCGTCTAACACTAGAACACCTGTCCGCTGCTACAACGCCATCAAAAACTAACAATTTGTTAAAGAAAATTGTTCTATCTTGTTTGCCCTATAAATATCAACAGCCTATAGCTGCATCACATAATAGTGCCACCTCATAATGCCTAAAACCATATAAAAATAATGATGGCAATCAAATAGGAAGGGGACAATTTGATAAGCAACCTCTTAATGTCTGAAGCATAAAAATCATCATCATAATGTTGAATCCACTGAAATGCAACATCAATATGCAAGGACATGAACTAGTCACTTTGCAATAGACACTTTTGTTTAAACATCATGGCGACTACCATTGAGCAGTAGTCAGTTCTTGAAGAATCATAAGGGTAATGCTAGGAAACTGTGTGCCTCCACAATGTCCCTGGATAATATCAATTGACCATTTGGAACACTTTTAATTATCTGCCTCCTATAGCAAAGTGCTCAGAATCATGCTTATGTACCATCCTGGTTAACACCTTTTTCTTCAAGATAATATTGGAATATGTAACTGAAACATGCTAAATGATCCTCATACATCATGAGATGAAACAAGACTCTTGTATCCTTTAGGGGCATTATTGCTGATAAACACTATTTCATGCCGATAGAATGCATGAGGAACATTGAATGGTATGCCACATGCATAGATAATCCTGAACACTTATGTATCCATGTCATCCCTACAAATTTGGTTAAGGAAAACCTGCTATTTTTCTACAGCTCAAGGCATGGACGAGGATCCATTGGCATGGGGGATAAGGATTGACCATTTAACATTCTATATGAACTCTCAGATCTTCCATTTTTTGGATTTGATTTTTGCTTCTTCCTATTCCCTCGTGTTGTACTTTCTATCTTTTGTTGTCACTTTATCACATGTTTTGACTCATATTACCTTACTCTTGTTTTTCATCACCTAACTTATTCCCATAAAGTTGCTTCCTGACAGGGGTATATGAACTTCTGCATGTTGTGTTACAATAGGGGCAATGTAGATTTTGCAGTTACACCCCTTTTCCTTCTTCACGCCTTACGACATATTTTCACACGTGTGTTGAACTCTTGTTGGGTTCATTTTTTATCATTATCGTCAGCTTCATCATCTCCTTCCATTTCATCCTCCTCTTCATTGCATGTGCCACTGTGATACAATTTTTCTTCCTTTTAACATGGGTATTTGGTTTCCCATCAACAGGTTCATAATAAAAACAGTTGTATAATGATAAGTCACATACCCATCACGCTTCTTGAGAATGACCTGTTGCCTGCAATAAAATGAGGGAGAAGAATGGTAAAGAGTCTGAACGTGATGCTTATTGAACTTGTATTTCATATATGTTTTCAGAATTATGTCTTTGACTTTGGCATGTAACTATATGAAGTTTCCAGCAAAAGAAAAGACTTACCTTGTTCAACTTCTTTCTGCTCACAAACATTTGTAGCAGATACATGAGGAGCCATTTGTTTTTGTTATATTTCATGAAGATATATGTATCCTATTGCTTTTTTATACCGATGAGAAATGCAAGGAGCATGCATTAGGGTGCCGTAAATAATACCTGCTTCCAGATGGAAAGACAAAAAATTAGTTGTTCTTATTGCTTTTGGTTTAGCACATAAAATGTTTCGACTGAAGCATTTACTCATTATCATGGGAGAAAGACAATTAGAAAGATTAGAGTTGCAGATGGCGAAGGAAGATAAATATTGACCAATAGAGGTTCAACAAAAGGAAGATCAGCATAGGGAACTGTGAAATAAAGAAATTCAAAAAATTGAAATGTAAAATGGGAAGTGTGTTCCTATTCCCACTTTTTCCTGGCATGAATACAAGACTCTTTTCCTTTTCCTTTTCTGTATCCTATAAACTGAATTTGTAAAACTTCCAGGAAATTCATGGTAAGTGCAGAACAATTAACAGTAATTTGATTGCAATTCAAAATTTTCTTTGTAAGAGTATAGTGTAGATGTCACTGGGAACAAGGGGCTTTTTCCATTCACACTTTGGGTGAGGAACCTATATTATGAATTTGTGAATCAAACTCCCTCAATTCTCACTTTAGTTGTAATTTGCACTTTATGCTGAATTTTTTCCATGTACTTACAAGTGAATCTATATACCAATGCAGACATGGTTAAGAACAAAGGGTTTTTGCCATCTGGGCCATCAGAGATAGCCATACAGAGGAAACAGTTAAAGGCTATTATATACTCCTTATTGCCAGCATGCACAGAACCTTTTGGGGATTCAGGTGTCAAATTTCGAGCAGATGCGATACTTGCAAACCCTCCAGCATATGGTGTGATTCATAACTTCCTATAATTTCCATATTGTTCACTCACCTGTTTCCTTTTGGATCTTATCTGCATGTCGAGCCTGAATTTTTTTCAATCATGTTTTCAGTTTTGTCTTCAAATATATGAATTTAAGCATGAAGTATTGTACAATTTTAATTGTGAAGTAAATTTTGTTTTCTGTTGATTCAATGTTTTTAGTAAAACAGCTTAAATGGTTCCCCTGACCAACAGGGTTGGCATCGAATTGGCATGAATGATCAATCATTTTATTACTTATATTTTCTTTTATAGCCTGTTACATTTCCTTCCCCCTGGATACTGACTTTAGTCATGATGTACTTAGAAATCCCTTTTTTGATTCTCAATGCTGTTTTTGGTTTGTGTGTACGTTGTAGTCCCAGGGACCACTTTTGTGGACATTATTCAAATTCTTTTTCATCTTCTTTTTTTTCCAGGTTAAGTAAGAGATTCTGGTTTAGTTTTGTTTGTAGATGTTGGGATTGTAATTTTTACTTTAGTAATTGTTTCATTGGCCAAAAATTATGATGGTTTTAACCAATGTTGCTGACGTTGTGTTGACGAAAATGTCGCTGACTGTCTGGAAAAGAAAATATTGGAGGCATAAGGAAATATCACAAAATATCAACAAAAATAATTTTTTTTTCAATTTCTTTAACTTCTAACATCAAATAAATGCATTGCCACATAAAGATGAAAACAGAACTAATAAATGAGATGTATAAGATGTGTACTGCTACATCATGGGTCAACACTGAGTCATGTCCTGAGTCCTGACACAGCTTCAAAATATCAATAAAAATTATAATAAATGCATCTCATCATCATGATTCATCTATAATAAAATCAGATAAATAAACTAGTGATTTTCTCTGCCCCTATTATGGGCAAAGGTAATGACTTTAAAAATGGCTTTTCCTTTGGAGGAAGAAGGCCTTGGGGTTGGCATTGGACTCCACTCATTAATAGGGGAGAAAGGCAACTAGAAAGATTATGGTTGCAGATAGTGAAGGGAGGTAAACATAGACCAAGAAACATTCGATAAAACACTGATCAGCATAGGGAATCGTGAAATAAAGAAATTAAGAAGTGTTGATGTTTGTGTGTCATTGGGAAGTATTCCTGCGTGTCTCAAAGGTCTCCAAGTCGGCCATAGATGAATTTTTGTTTTATTGAGACAAGTCAGCCTAGAAAGAAGTCAAGTCGGCCAGCCAGTGAAGGGACGTGTTCCTTGGGTTTTCAAAGCCCCTTTGACATGTATAAATAGATGATTTGGCATATCTTTTGATCACCAAGCAAGAGCAAGTCTGAGCAAAAAGGAGAAGTCACATGTGTGAAGAAGGAGGACAAATTTGAGCAGGCCACATTGGCTAAATTTGACTGAGCTGCAGACTGAGTTGATTAAGCTTTTGACTGAGTGTTTGATTCATTTTGGAGGTTGTATGTGTGGATTTGACTGCAGTTTGACCAGCCACAGGTTGCACATGTGGGCTGTTGACCACAGGGCTGAAGTTGACTAGGCCGAGCTGACCGCAGAGTTGACTGTTTGACTTGCATTATCTTTTGATTATTTTGGCTAGTTTGACTGGCATTGACTTGCTGAAGTTTTGACCAGGTTTGACTGGTATTTGACTTGGATTATTGGCTCAGATTTGTAGAGAAATTGCTGATTTGTAAACCTTGCTAAACAATAATTTCTCCTAAGAAAGGTTGGTGGGTTTTCTCCCAAGGTTGGGTTTCCCAGGGTAAAAATGTTGTCTCATTTGTGCATGGCTGTCTTTCTGTGATCTTTACTATTTCCGCTGCATCTACTGTTGAGATTTTCTGAATTGTAATTATTGAATGATAGCTGTGGCATAAAATACTGGCTGAAAATCATTAGGAAGTTTATACCTGGCAGAAAATTGTATTCTACTGCACTAGTCTAGGTGGTGGTAGTGAATCAAGCGTGTTGAGAATCTGAGATATGTGAAAGGGACACTTGAATTTGGCATTTTGTACAACTGAAGCAAAGACCCTTAACTATCTGGGTATATAGATTCAAATTGGGAAAGTTATGTTGATGATAGAAAATCCACTTCTAGATATGTTTTCAGCCTTGCCATTGGTGTAGTCGCATGGACCAGCGAGAAAGAACATGAAGTGTCCCTTTTATTGGCATAAACAAAATATCAAGTTGTAGTGAATGGAGCGTGTGAGGCAGTTTGGCTCAGGAGAGTGCTTTCAGATATGCAGTTGCAACATGTAGAGCCAAGACTCCTCTTATGTGACAATGAATGGGTAATCAAACCTGCCAAGGATCTAGTCTTCCATGGGCATACCAAACATGTTGATTGACATTACTACTTCATCTGATAACTTGTAGGGGATTGATTTATTGAGCTGCATTACTGTCCCAAAGAAGACCAAATTATAGACATTCTCACCAAGTCTTTGGGTCCTAAAAAATATTGAAGATTTGAGGATAAGCTTGGTGTAGTTAGTAGATTGAGCATTAAGGGAGGGTGTTGAAGTATATGAGCTTATAATGGTCCATTAAATATTAGACTTAGGCATTAATAAGTGAATTTGACTTAAAGTTATTTTATGCTTTTTTGTTTTATTTCACTTTATTGTGTTTCACATTCTATCCGATGTTCATAAAATCGATTGATTCGACTTGCTTTTAATCCCGTGTAAGAAAGCTTTTGTTTTTTCGTTACGCAATACAATATGGAGAACTCTTTCAAGTTATTCTTGTTCTTTATATGCTCGACTGCTATAAGGCTGTATCCATAGAGCTTCAGCTTTGTAACTGAATCTGAATCCTTTTGCAACACCTATCGAAACTTCTATTTACAAGAACCGAAGTGTTGTTGTCAATATTCAAGATTGTAGAGACGGCAGTTGAAAATGTTAGATCTTTCTAATAGCAGCCAGATACTAGATTTTATAAAATGAAGTCTGAAATTCAGTTATTGGAGTTAAATTAACTGAGCATCAGCCCATCATTAAATATACAATGTACATTAGATCTGAAAACTGTATAAGCATGCTAGATCAGCTCAGCACCAGCCCAGCTGTTTATTGCATCAACATAATAAATTAGCTATAACGCTAAACAAAATCAGATCAGCATGGAAAACAACAGTACATGAAAGAGATATCTGTATACACATTTGGAGCGGCTATCCATTTTTGATTTTCTTTCTATTAGAGCAGAAACAATGCAAAACAAAACAGTTAGCAACCACAACTAGCACTTTGCTCTTCACTCTACTCTACTCAAGTGAAATGTACTAATGTTATGAAGTGATGTGCTCCCAGTCTGTTTTGTTGTGTAATAGGGGTGATTTACAAGGAAGGTAAAACCTTAGATTAGGTCGAAAATGAAAATATGTCCACAAGTGGAGCGTTTTACTTTGACAAGGTTGACTCTAATCAACGTGTGTGCCCTGTTACCACAAAATCTAGGAGGCTTAGTGCAAAGCCTCACTATGCAGGTCCAGACCTTGGGGTAACAAGAGGTCGGTCACCACTGTCTCCTCAATAGTCTTTCTCTAATTCAACCACAAGGGAGGCTTCCCTATATGCAGATCACCTAAAGATATTCAATAAGAAGGTTTCAAGGTGATTGATGAGGTATAAAGATTGGGATAGGGCACTAGGGAACCTAAAGGGCTAAGATAATCTTTATCGAAGTACAAGCACCTTGTCCCTAGACCACTAAAGCAAATAAGAGTGCTGTTATGAGTTAGGGTTTGACAGATTTTCAATGATAGGGCATGCAATGTCATATAACAGCTAGAAGAAATAGTCTTACAATGATTAATCAACAAAGGACTAAGACTATCAATTAGAGATGCAAGGTCTAGGGTTTGCAATTGAATTATTATTATTATTATTATTTATGGCTGAGACATGCATAAAACAACAATATAATGATGAGGTCAGCTTTAGAGATAGGGTTTAACACACAATAAATGCTAGATTTTTCTTTTTGACAATTGTTTAATGCAATTCCTACTTAGAGGGAAATAACACAAAGTAAAATTACATTTTAGCAATATTTCAAAGAACATAGAAGCGAAATGAGAGAAAGTAGTAAAAGTAGAGGGATTGATCACCACCACCTAGACTAGTACCTTGATCTAAATGGGCAATGGAGTTACCTAGTGCAAATTCACTAAGGATGACCTTTTTGAAGGGCGTGAGAGGATGAAAGCCTCTTGTTACAAACCCTAGTGGCTTCCTTAATAAGGAGATTTTAAATTTAAGAGATGTACAACTCGATGTTCTCTTAAAGGATTCAAGGAAAACAATTTTGCATGGCACAAAGGATCAATATTTCTAGATAGATATAGCAATTTTAACCATGGCACCTGTAGAAACCCTAATTTACATAATATTATATGCAAAAGATAAAAAATAAGCAATAAACTTAAAAAAATTTCCATAGTAATCTCTTCAATCAATCCCTAGAAACCAACTTCACTCAAAAATGGAATATAGAAAGAAGCTAATGCACACTTCCAAAAGAGACACAAGTTTAATGATAAATGATCATGAAAAGTGAATAAGGACATCCTCTATTTATAGGATGGTAACCAAGCCTTATTTCACTAAATTTACAAGCAAAATCCCTGAAAAACTTTACTTAAGCATTCAACTAGGTCAAAGGTCACAAGTAGACCTTGAAATGGCTATTAAACATAACAAAATGCCCAGAATAACACACACATGAGGGAGAAAAGTAGTCTCCACCATGACGTTATCCTCCAAAATAGATTGTAAGTCATCAGGGAACTAAGACAAGGGTCCAAGAGTGTTCCTCACTCCAAGAAAGTCCCAAAGTGCATGTGACATCTTCAAAAGGTGCATCCTCCACCATGATGTCGTCTAGGAGAGACCCTATGTCACCCTTTTCAAGCATGTGAGTGACATGGCATCCCTAAGGGTAAGCATTGGCATCAAAGAGGGATGTGCTAGCCCTCCTAAGTCATCTCAATGATAACCATCCTCATCTGTGCTTTGGAAGAAGGCACCATCCACCAAGACATGGTCAAGGCTAGCTAGGGGGCATCTTCGGTCCATTTGGGCATATCATCAAATAGTCCAACGTCCAAGCTTTTAAGTTTAGTATTTTAGCATTTGGAGGCTCATCAAGGGTTGTAGCATCACGTGGAATCAACTCAAGGCTCGATGCTCATCTTTGGAGGGCCAAGGTTGGGGCCACAAAGTTAGGTTTGCTTTAAGAAAGGGGCAAAGAACCTATTGGAAGGTTTTGAAGAAGAATGAAGCTATCTTTTAAGGAATCTCTACTACATATGTGATACCACCTAAACAATCCTCTCAAGATCAAGTGAGATAAACTTATTTAGGGACAAAAAACCATTAAAGTATCATAGTGAACTATATCTAATGTTAGGGGTACAAGAATACTTGCTATAAAACTAACTTTCAAATCAAGTAGATCATGATTTGTAAGCAAGTTACCTCACTTATGTTAGGGATGATTAGGTCAACAACTCTATTACGTGTTTCTAGCCCCTGAGGGGAGTGACATGTCCCAAGTCAACACATCAATCCATAGGTGTGTGTGACAGTGAGGGTCATGGAGTGGGAGAGACTTCAAAGAAGGTGCCACAATGATGAGACCGACTAATGGAGGTCCAACATCTTGACTCTAATGATGAAAGGAGGGAGCAGTCATGATGGCATGAGTTACCCCTTTCCTTGGCTTGCCTTTTCCACCCCTCTAGCATGTCTTCTACTTCAATGCTTTTCCTTTATGTGGTGCATAACTTAGGAGCCCAAGCTTGCTTTATGTTTTACCAATACACCTTTAAGATGTGTAGTTCCTTGCCCATCAGGGTTGGGATACAGGATGCTAGTCCCAATGACCAATGACTACCATCTTGAAGAATGGAGATGAATAATCAGGAAAGATGGAAAGTGGTAAGTATGGATTACCTTAGACATGCTATATCAATTAGTGCCTCCCAATAATGCCCTTCCTAAAGCATAAGACCTTAGAGGAGGTCCCACTGAACTAGAGTCAAAGACTAATCTCTCAGGTGAAGTGTGGGAACAAAGATACAATCAAGATCAATCGATCATCTAGTTTGTCCTATGATTCATATTAATATGTCCATAACATTAAATGGAAGCACATACTAGCTAGAATGGTTAAAGTACATGCGGAGAGATGACCCACCTTCCTTTAAGAAGAATGCCAGGTGGGAGAAAGATCTGACGACAACAATGGTGGAGAACTCTGGCATAATGCTATTTGCTGACCATCGTGGGGCTTTTGGTTGGCTGCCAAATGAGGAGAAAATTTTCTCCTAGGGTTTACCTAGTTTTGTTGGGTAACATGCCTTTCAGGAGAGTCTTCCACAACTAGAGCACCTCATGTGTGGTAAGGTAAATAGTTACATAACTGTTGAAAATAAGGGTACCATAGTGTTTCACATTGCATTTATCCTTTTGGCCTAGGAAGACATATTAATGACTTTTTTTGTCTCGGGACATTATGAGTTTTATTAATGTCATGGAGAAAAGTACTTTTTATGAGTTATGAACAATGTACTTTAATTTATGAATGTCACTTGAGTCATAAAGTGACTTTATGAAAAAGTACAAAGTACACTTTATAATATATATTATTAAAATGACTTTTATGTTTTAAAAGTGAATTTATGAGAGAAAATGTGCACATTCTACAAAAACGTTAAAAAGTGTCTAGGAGGCTCATTAATTGAGGGAGACTACATTAGAGAGGGGTTCAAGAGGGAAAATGATCTCCACCCTTGATCTAATGAGCTGAGATTTAATCTCAGCCACTGGATCTCAAGGGTTAAGGTTCTCATCTTTTGAGAAAACAAAAAGGGAAAAAGGAATGGAGACGCTCATTCATTATTCTCAATAGCATTTTGAGAGGAGAAGGAGAGATAGAAAGGAGGAGGAACAACCATTAATTGCAGGAGGAACCTACAACATTTGAGTGGCTTGAATTCCAAGATATCTGCTCTCTTAAATTCGAAGGAAAATCTTTGGCACATTTTCCAAAACAGGCCTGAGTTTCCAGGCACAAAATCAGAGTTGTTGGTGCATATTTCTAGGCAGATTGGAAGAGATTTGAGACCCAATTTTCGAGGGTTTTATCAGCTGACAGAGCACATGGAGGGAGAGAAATTTGGCATGAATTCCTAGGTACTTCTCTGTGTTAATTTAGAGACTGTCAATGCGAATTTTGGGGCTCTAGCAGTGCACTTTTCCAGGAACAAAAGTTAGAATTGAGGCACGAAATTCAAGGGATAATTTCTACCCAGTCTGGCATAGATTTCCAGGCACTGTCAGTAAGTTTAGGCAAAGAAATGAAGTAAATGACAACTGAGTTGTATGACTGTGTGTGGCTCAATTTTCTATGTAAATCTGGTAGTGACATCAGCAAGCATAAAAGGGAGATAAACTGTTTTTATCTCTGCTGTGTATGCATTTCCTAAGAAGCAATTAAATCCTTCCTTGAGAATTGGTTTTACCCTTGTGGTTTCTAGGGTCATTAGACCAAAAATATTACAGTGTTCCACGGGAATGCATCCCCCAAGGTCGGGTGCGTCCACCCCTCGCACCCCATGCACCCAGGATGGGGGGATGTCTGGGGAAATGTTTCCCCATGTCCCCCTTTTTGGGAGATGTGGGGAGACGAAGGGGGGGATGTTGCCCTATTGGGGGGATGCGACTCCCCAAAAGGGGGACGCCTAGGCATCCCCCCTGAAAATGGGCTATGTGTCCCCCCTTAGATTTTCTCGTAAACAATGATTTATGACATGGGAAACCTAGTATTTGACCATATTGCCCAACTAATGCTATGCAATTCATGGTAATGTTAAGAATAGTGACATCCTCCTTTATTTTTCGTTTTCATCCTTTTACTTAAATTTTTGACATTACCATGAAATGACTTAGGATGTTTGAGAGTGGTTCCGACCTCATTGGAACCTCAATGGATTTCATATGCAGAAAATAGAATTTTTAGATCTCACTCAAAATCCAGCAGACTTAATAGTTTTTCAAGAATTCAGGATTCGATGGATTGCAATGTATCCATTGCATTTTGTGATGTACAAGGGTATGGAATTAGTATTTAATCAGGAGCACCAAGCCCTCTGTACTTTAGAGTGACTTTTAGACTCATGGCTCCACTGTTTTTGAGTTTTAGTTATATCAATTTACTATTCCAGTCTTCAGTTTTAGTATCTATTATAGCCTATTTTTCTTAGTACTAATTAGATTCTAGAATGATGAATGATGAATTTTAATTTTAAATCAATTTAGAATCTAGAATGATGAATTTAACTTTTAAATCAATGTAGATTCTAGAATGGTGACTAATGAATGATGAATATGGATTAGAGTATTTCATTATTGAATTTCGTGATCTATGGATGAATAATGTATGTAGTAGTAAGGATGATGAGTATGGATTAATGTATTTCATTATTTAATTCAATTATGTATGTATCATTGTATTTATGCTTTCATTATTGAATATGAATTTGAAATATATATACCCCGCCGTCCTCCCATCCCCCCTAAATTTCCCTAAAATTTGAGAGTACTCCCACACGTCCCCCTTGTGTGTCTCCTCGTCTCGAAGTCTTGCTGGAACATTGAAATATTATGTAAATTTTTTGTGTTTGAGCTTGTTTTATTTCTCATATCAGCTGAAAACAAAATGGTAGAGGTAGCTCTAAAATGTTTCAAATATATTTTCATTTAAAAGTTTATATATCTGCTAACTATTTGGGGTGAGGGCATTAATCTTTCATGCAAAAAATTTGAAATTGGGAGGTCTACAACATAGAAATTTTCTACATGGTATCAGAGCCAGAGAGACTTCAGATTTGAAAATTTCATTAGCTGATAGAGGAGACCAGCAAGCTAACTTCCGCCATATTAGTGAACAACAATCACAAAACCTTAGTCATAAACCCAAAGAATTGTTTGTTGAGAGGGAGGAAGATTTCGTAGTAACATACCTGCTCCTTTTGTGTTGGTTGTGAGGGTCATGGTGATTGGTTTGAGGGTGGAGGATAGATTGAGTGGGATTGATAATTTTGGCCCCTGAAAGGTGAGGATGATGCTTTTACTTGAAGAAGCTGAAGTGTGGGACATTGTGGAGAGTCATGTACAACCACCTAGGCTCCTACTGATGCTACTTAGTTGGTGAAATTCAACAAGAAGAATATGAAGGCAAGGAGAATCATCCCTGATGCCATTTGTTGTCGTACAAAATGTCTAGGCACTATGAAAACGGCTCAGATTGGGCGCTGTCACACCGATCCCCAATCTTTTCGTTGAGTTGTCTCCAATAACAGACTAAGGAGGGTAGACCCTATGGAAATGGAATGAGAGAAGATTAGTTGGGAATCAACCAATCTGGGAGACACAACTAAGAAACCAATACTTGTTTAGATTATGCAAGATTTTGAAGGATTCTATTTGATTTGAGAAAAATGATACCAGTGCCTTGTGGAGTCAATTATCTTGCGAAGGAAACTACTGCTAAATGATTTGATTATCTTATATGCAAATGCAAAACTTAAAGCTATTAGAAATGTAGGGACTTGTTCAATTTTAGTTAAATACCTGTTCTAAGTTTGATCCCTTAAAATATCTATCAACCAAGCTTATGCTTGGAAGTAAAATTTTAATGTGCAAAAACTAGCTTAATATGCAAATGCAAAGTGAAATGATGTGATGGTGGAAGAAGGGCCTAAAATATGATTTATTCTGAGATATGTCTCAAGTGTTTTTTAACTTAAGGCTAAAAAAATGATTTTAATGTGAAAATAAATGCTTATACCAACAATGTAAAATATGAAGTCTGCACATATAATTACTGAAATACAATAGGGAACCAATGTATAATGCTGGAAATAAAACACTTTATATTCAGAAATCCATTTGGATGAGGTACTCAATTAGAGATCATTAGATAGTAAAACTAAATTAATTCTTCTTGAATGAGCATGTAAAAACAAACGTACTTCAAAAATTAAATTAAGTGCGGAAACTCAGATCAAAGTCTGAAATATCAGTTCTAGTGATCTACTTTGAAAACAAATGATAATGCCAACAATTTATTTTAAACCTGTAATCCTATTACCATGCAAGATTCAGATTTTTTCTCTGTAACAGTAAAAACTTCAAATGACAAACTGATAACTAATAATTCATAAAATTTTCGAGTTTAACTATTTCCAATCTAGTGATGCATTTGATATTAAACTCAGAAATAAATTACTGAAAAAACAGTGAAGTAATATTCAAAAATTTGTCAATTTGCATGCAAAAGTTTATGAAGATCACTATATTGCTGAAATGTACTGCAGTAAAATATGCGAACTAAACTTGCTGCTAAACTCTAGTTAACTGAAATTCTATGCAAGTATTGGTCTTGCTTTCAATTTGATCAATGAAATGAGGTAAGGGTTTAGAGGATGTGCACTAGTCAGCCTTTAGGGGGTTGAAGATGTTCGGAGATAAGCTGCCCAAATCATTGAAGATCCTCAATTCCAAATGCCAAACTTAGAATTTTTTTTGAGAATTTTTTTGTTAAAAATTTGTTAATTATTTTTGGGAATTCTATGGAAATAATTTATGGTGATAGGTAGTGAAAGAAGAAAGGCTTGAGGGTGAGAAGAGGGAGGCCAAGATGGGAGGCCGAGAAAGGGGAAGAAGGGAGGCCAAGAAGGGATGAATGAGGCTGTAAGGAGAAAAGGCAGGCCGAGGAAGAAGGAGGGGCTGAAAAAGAGAAAGGGAGGTCAAGAAAGAAGGGACGCTGAGAAGGAGCCTGGGGGTGGCCAGCGTAGGGCCTCATGGCCCTAAAAAATTTGCCCACAATCTTCTTGAAATTTCTCTTCAACCTGCAAACTAAATGGAGATGCCCTCCGGGGCCTAGATCTGTCTCCAGAGTCCACAAAAATCGTCTGCAATCTTCAGACCTGTTCTTGCACAAGCAAAAGATAGAAAACCCCAAAGCATGTATATACAAAAATACTCTGTTACACGCATAGTTTTAAAATTCGGCCGATTCGAAACGGAAACGACCGAGTTGATCCGTTTCATTGCCCAGAAATATGACTCGGTGGAGGAAACAGCTCGGGAGGTCATTAAATCCGGCCAGTCACCCAAAAAAACAGGGATTTTTCTAATTTTTTTTTTCCCTTAACATTTAGCTAATTGTTGGGGACTCCAAAGTGTTTTCTAAATTGGTTAAGTGCTATTTGGGGTCCATTCCCCTCTCCTAGTATTGATATGCTATTCAAATTTCATGGTAATGTTAAATTCTTAAAATAAAAGTGACATT